>MU228250.1:3073830-3118475 GCA_018584345.1 Thuja plicata | reverse complement strand
GCTCATACACCAATACAATGCAAATGAACTAACACAAAATTTTGATCTATTGAATTTAAATGTAATTTGAAAGAACATGCAAGATCTAACATAAACAATGTAAATCTAACACCAAAAAGAAAGAGTTATCTATCGCGGGTTCACCAAAATGTAAAGTGGTGGAAAGGGGTAAGGAGATTATTTGTTAATTTTTGTTTGATTTTCTTAGAGTGTGTTGAGTTCCTTAACCCTAATTTACATTTAATTGAGTTTGATTGATTGTATATTGCACTTGTGATTAAGGAGAAGATACGATGCTCCTCTTCTATTCCAAAATGCACAAATGGAAGATCCAAGTTGATCAACCCAAAGGAAGGGATAATGCACAAATGAATCAACTATTTGGAAAAGAGAATATCAAGAAGGATATCTTAAATTCTTTTAATTATATGTATAGATAATATGTATGACAGTAATTGAATAAACAGGAGAAATGTACTAACCTTAAAGAATTGTAGATCAAATAATGCTATTTTCTGAGGTCTATAGACTGTTTCTGGAAAAACTAAAGTATGATCTGGAACTGGAACGCAGAGATGAACAAAACCTAGAAATATTTTTCTATTCTGATGTTGTCTTATGAAAAAGGTTGACCTTGACCCACAAATGTCAACCCTGACCCAATAATGTTGACCTTGACCTGCCCAGGTCCAACAGAGAATCTGTTCACGGAGTCCGACAGAAAGTCAAAAAGGGTATCTAGATCTGTGTCCAAGTATACTGTCCTGAACCTATACCTACAAGAAAAAGAGGATTTTTTGTTGGGGGGGAGGGGTTTTCCTTGGTCAAACCCCAATTTTGTAATTAACCTCAAATATATGTAATTGAAATTGCAGAAATAGACAAAGTAAATGCATGAATTCACCTTGCTTGTAAAAGTCCTTATGGAGGATTCGAATCCTTGAGTCCACAAGTATGTATGCAAAAAATATGTAGAATGTAGAATGGTAGGATGTCTTCAATCTCTTTCTTGTAGATCTCCAACACCAAGTCTTGAATGGGTTCTTGAATTTGGAATAGGCTTGGAAGAAGGTGGATGCAGAGATCACTAAAAGGGAACTATGTAGCTTGAATCCTTCAATGGCCTCCAATGGATCTCCTTCATGAAAATGGATTCTTGAATGGATTATTGCTTGCTTGAAATACTACTCCTTAGTTTGCTTGAATCGCACTTGAAGATAGTTTTAGAATGATTGATCACGATTAGAAGACTTAGAGAAAATGAGAGGAGAAAGCTCCCTTTTATATGAAAGTAGGGCACAATCTTCTAAGGAGGCTGATATAGGATAATTGAATCCCAATTAAATCCTTTACCCCTAGGAGAGGACCTATATTAAATATAATTTAGGAATCGATGCTTTGGAACCCGAAATAGTTGACCCGAAAGCGGGAAATAACTTTTGCAAAGACCGACATCCGAAATCTGCAAGACCCTAAAGTTTGAACCTTTGGTCAAGGTTGAGGTAGACCTTGACCTAGGTTATGGTCAAGGTTGACCTTGAGCTAGGTAGGGTTGAGGTTGACATAGACCGAAAAGGTCGACCCTGACCTTGAAGTCCAGAATCTCAAGTCTGCAGTCCAGAATGCAGAAATCAGGCTGGAAAGAAGTGGAAAGTGGGACAGAACAGGGGGAAAGCCAGGTCTAGATCAGGAACCCATTCAAGGAAATTTGCATGACCCCAAACCACTTACTCAGAAGGCTAAAAAATTCTACAATGGAAGTGCTTCCATTTTCCGACTATACAGACATAAATCAACAAGCTTGAAACATTCTAATATTGTGTCACGAAACACTTTGCTCCGACTTACATTTTTCCAAAGCTTTGTTACTGATCTTTCTTCATGAGGGTTATCTATTATTCTATATTGTTTACATTGTTCCCTCCTAGTGAGTGAAAAATGGACTAATTTATCTCTAAGAAGACTTTCATTTAAAATTAGTCCATTGAATTCTTTAGATTTGCAAAATTGATTTATGAAAGTCATTAGCTTATCATGATAATTAGCTAGATTGTTGAGATGCCAATATTGAGGAAACATAATAGACATGGCTTCAAGTATTTTCTCATGAGGGAATCTAGCCCTAATATCTATGGAAATATTATAGTATATTTCCTTCATGGAAACAATTACAGACTCATTGATCTTGCTAAACTCTGCCCTTGTAACTCTTGCTACTCTCTTCTTCGGGCGATTTCTTGGTTACTCCTTTGTGGAAATGTAGTACATTGGTGTCTCAAATCCATGTACTATGGAAAATAACTCCCTATTTGCATTGGTCTTAAAAAATTTATTAGGATCGTTCAAATCTGTGAGTGTCCACCACTTAGCAAATTATTCATCAGATAATGTTGGTTGAGATCGGTAAGATTCTCGAGGCTCATGCATGTCAATTTAAGTAGATTAACATATTTTGAAAAATATATAGCTCTTCACTGATATTTTTTCATAATATTCCTCATTTTCTCTAGCATGGGGAGAAGAGCTGCTAAAGTTAAGAGTGTCTCTATATTACTTAACATCTGAAGCAGGTTACCAGCTTTCATATACTCTACTTTGTTGTAATTTTGTACATTACTCCAACCAAGGATGGATATTCTGAAAAAAATTGATGCAATGGTCCATCCAAAGAGATCCACCTAGTATCAACATCCTTAAGAAGCTTGTTCCCATCAATTATTCCATCAGCAAATTTTTAAAATTCCAAAAATCATTTAGGACTTTGATAAAAGTATGAGTAGAGCTCTCTGATTAAATATTCAATATTTGTTACTGGGGCTCATTTTCTCACAATTCTAAAAGCTAGATTCATTTTTTATTCCATACCATGAATCCTAGTCATGTAGGGTGAACAAGAAGTTTCCATCTTGACGCAAAGACCGTTCCTCTGACCTTGCATTACTCAAGCTCCATCCGCTCCAACACATACCAAATTTTTGGCCATCGTCAAGTCATCCATACCTCCATATTAATTTAAAGAACACTTTTCTAGTTAATATAAATTTTCCTTTGTCACACTCTACTTAATTTTAGCAATAGATAGTAGATGAGGCTGGCAGACATGATTCTTTATAGTATAAACATGCATGCATACCCACAATTTATTATCTACTATTGTAACTTCATCTAAAGATAATGCGTTTGTGTTTAAAAATGTTATGCTTTGAGAAGCCACTAATATACCTTGAGCTAATGTTAGAAGGGGTTACCTCCAAGTATGAGAGCTCTGTAACGTAATTGGACCAACTATAGGGACAAGACTACTCTCTGCACTTCTAGCTTTGCAAAACCAAGGTGTGTACACCTAATCCAGATAAAACTCAACTCTTTACAACTCCTTATACTCTAGATTCAAACAACAGATAATGATAAGAAAGTACTAAATGCTAACCAGGCATTTATTGACTCTCCATTACCATGGTAGGACAACAACCAACAAATTTAAAATGTAAAGAATTCAGTAATGAGTTTGATTTAAGTTTTGAGACAAAATATAGCCAAACCTATCAGACATATATCTCAAAAGAATATACTAGTTCTGGATCAGTTCCTTATCCATTAGGTCAACTCCTTAATACAATACTAAAACCCTAAACACACCTATTGGTATAGACTCATAACCATAAACATAAACCTCTCAGATCACACACTACTTATAAGATCCTTAAGTAGATAATCCAGTAGAATCAATGTTATATCTAAAGCATTTTAATTTGATCTAAGATCAAAGACTTGCAGAAGAGAACATATGAATATGAAACCTTATATAGTAAGCCAAAAAACTTACAATTCAAAAGATAACACAAAGGAGAGACTTAAAATATAATGAAACATATATTAAGTATGATGAAATCTAGTTTCTGCATCAATATGACGAGGAAATACACAATAAGATAATATGCAAAAGATCATACAACTTTCAATTCTATCTCAATACAGTCTGAAACACATCTGCTATATCCTAGACTGGAAATGGATATAAGACTAATGCTTTTTAAAATATTCTCCCAATTCTCCATTACCCTACTAAATGGTCTTGGAAATCCCTTGATAGGAACAGGAATTGCAACAAGCTTCAGACCATTTAGGGTTAGGGTTTACAACCAATCATGTAAAGCAATAAAGACATTTAATTTTGTGATCAAGTTGAAACCCTAACTTTCTCTTCAATTTATGAAAATCTAATTTGAAAAATCCATACTCCTTGGGATGTGAAGACAGTACCCTGAAGTCTAAGAACTTCCAAGTTATGACATTGAGAGAAACTAATCATAAATGCAAAGAGGCTAGACGCTGCTATAAGAACTTAACCCTCTAATTAGAAACCCCATCTGTTAACTCTGGACATAAATGTATCTTGCCATATCATATTTCAATCCTGACACTGTCTAACAGCTATGCCAAATTGACCCACAAGATCAGATCATAACATTTATGGATCTGTATCAAAGTCTCAATCCACCACCATGAAAACCTCTGAGAATAAGATTTAAATATTTGAAAATTTAGTTACAACGGTCACAGGTGGTACAAAATAAGACTTGGACGGTCGAGATCAAGACTTATCTTACTTTTAAAACATGGTCATAGATTTCTTTAAGTTACCCAGGCACAAGCTTAAATTCTGCCAGGTGTCGCCTCGTTGCAATGCCTTGAACTTTAACTAGCGAGCAACTTTGTCATTGAGGCTTAATGCCTATCATCTGACTTAACTCACATCTGAACTTTGAATCATAACTTGTCTTTAAATTTGAGCACTCAAACCCTTTGTATCTCTAAATCTCCAAATGAACTCAGCTTGACTATGGTTTAATTTTGATATCCAGAGACCAAAGATTTCTCCAAGTCACTGAGAACTTTACTTAACTCAAGTCACATTCTAAGACCTAGTGAACACCCTTTGATCTTGTCTGTCTTAAAAAAAATGGTATTGTCCTATCAAATATTTGAGAAAAGAACTTAACCATGGCTCGATTATGAGATTGAGAGATAAAGAAATCTCTTAATATCCAATAGTTTAGCTCAACCCTGGTCTAGACATGAGATTTGGAGATAAATCATATCTCACAATCACTGAATATTTGCCTTGAATCATGGTTTATCTTGAGACTCGATGATAGCCACTAATATTAACCTTGATCAATGGATACGATTAAATATCATGAGACTTGAGCCTAACTCCCATCTATTCCAAGATTCAGTGACAAAGACTTATCTCTAAATCTCCCAATGTTCATACTAACTCTGGTCAAGTCTTGAGATTCAAAGATAAAGCTTATCTCTGAATCACCAAATGATATCCTTAACCTTGAGTTTTCTCTTAGAATCAGAGAGAACCACTGATCTCATCTTCCACTAGGACACATGTCTGAATCTTGGCTCATTTCTCATAATCACTGAATCCTTCGGCTGACTTTGACTTTATCCAGCTATCTAGCGCCAACCCTAGATCTCTTCTCTGATCAACAGTCCATATCTGATCTTGGAAAAATCATTTCTACTCCGTCCAATATGGAGATCTAGTGACCATGAAAAAATCATGAGCTCCAAAATTTTATCTAAACTTGGGTCAAGTTTAGAGATTCAGTGACAGCAAGCTATCTCTGAATCACTGAATATAACTTTACTTGTCTTGACTTGACTCAAGTTTGATCTCAAGATTCATAGATAAGAGAAATCTCTAAATCTTGCATAGCCATAGATCTATCCTTGCATCAAAAATCCAGACTTAATCTCATGATAATTGACTTAACCATGCTCTGTTAAAATTCAGAGATAAAGCCATCTTCAAATCGCCAAATGAAACTCAACTTGAATTGGCCTGGCTTAGGTTTGATTCTCATGAGATTGGGAGATAAACTAAATCATCAAGTCACAGATCAACCATCTTAACTTTGATTCCATCCCAAGATCTAGCGCTATCCACACTATCATATCTGCATCAATGACCCTCACTTATTCTAAAAAAAAACTAATATATTCCCTCTTGATAAAACACGTGGCGAATAGGTGCTTTTCCTTGAAGGTTGAAGTGACTGCATCTCTGGCTTGAGGAATAAAATTGATCATTATATCCCTTTGAAACATACTGCTAATTAATCTAACCAGAATTTAAAACCTGGTCCCGCCAACTTCTACCTTGGCATTCTGTCGCAAAGCCTCAAAGGTTAGAGAACATCATCTTCACAATGAAGGGAAAGCACCAATCATAGATTTAAAGTAGGTCTATCAAACATTAACCCTCATGTAGCCTGACCAATTTGCACTCGATGCTTAGTCATGAAGCCTTGAACATTAAAAGGTCTGCAACTTCCACTTTAAGGCATAATGACCATCGTGCAATCAAAAAGATCTGACGGTTCACAAAGTTGTTGCTACCTTTTGAAAAATGCTGGCATCACGAGATCTAACCTAGACAAATGGCATCACAACATGATTCCTTGATGAATAAAATGTGATCAACTTTGTGATCAAGGCATAACATCTGCTTTAGGATTAAGAAATACATGCTTGACAGATACAAAACATTAAGTTTTTGGGGACTTAGGAAAATAAGAAAAATTAAAGTGACCCCACTAGGCAATATGACTTAGGGAAATAAAAAGGACCCCACTGAGACATGATACATGACTTAAAAATTTAGTTTACACAAATAAGGTAACTTCAAATTAGAACAAGTCTTGAAGGGTTTAGGGTTTTAGCATGAATTTTTACAAAAGACTTAGGGTTTTAGGCCAGAGACTAAAAATAATTGCAGAGATAGGAGAAAAGGCACATAACCATGAAAAATTTGACAAGTTCTAATAGTGGCTCCAACTAGGGATGTATTCCTTTCACATGCATAGAAAGGATTCATAATTTTTGGGATAAGAAGACCACGAGACAAAACATGAAACCTAACCTAAAACAACTAAAAACACAAAAAGAATATGTATAGACTTACTTGCTCATGGATCTTTGAAACTTCAGGAGAAGTAAAACTTTAGGAACTATCCATGAACTGACAATTTGAGAATATTTCTAGTTAAGTCTTTTAAAATGTATGAATTAGAACCCCACCTTCTATCAATTATGTATGGTCCTAGCCAGATAGTATCAAATTTAGCATGTTTTCCTTTTTCCTCCATTCTTGAATTCCATATTAAAACCAAATCACTAGCTTCAAATTTCCTAACAGTAGTTCTCTTGTTAAACAAATCCTTGCATTGCAACTGCAGTTTAACATTTTTGTCATGTGCTCCCCTTCTTGATTCATCTAGGTGTATCATATCCTCCATTTTGATTCTCATATCATCTTCCAACTCATCATCATACTTTTGGACAAATTTGTACATCAGTAATAAGTTATTCTGAGGTAATGTAGCATGAATACCATAAACTAAATCAAAAGGTGCACAACCAATAGCCTTTTTTTTACTGTTACTCTATTTTCCCATAGTGCAAGATGCAACTTTAAATCCCAAGCCTTCTTGTTTGTATCTAGTACTCTTTTATCATCTTTATTAGGCTCTTGTTACTGGATTCAGCCTAACCATTTCCTTGGGGGTGATATGGGGAAGAGTAAAAGATTTGGATTCCATATTTCTGGTAGAAGACATTGAATTCTTCTGATCTGAAGCACATGGCATTATCTACCACAATAGTTTCAGGACAACCAAACCTAATGAGGATATTTTTTAGCATAAAATTAGTAACAACCTTACTAGTAGCCCTTTTTGTGGAAATTTCTTCAACCCACTTAGTAAAGTAATTAGTTGCTACTAAGATCCATGAATGACCTCCACTAGACTTGTTTGGAATCCCACCAATGAAATCCATTCCCCATTTTTGAAAAGGTGTCTCAACTGTGACATGCTTCAAGGGAAAAATCCCACCAAAATTAAGCTTACCAGAAAATCTTTGGAAAACATCACATCTTTTAACATAATGATGGGCATCCTTGAAGGTTGTAGGCCACCAAAAACTAGATTAGATAACCTTATGCATAGTAGTCTTAGCCATGTAATGGCCCCCACATGCACCATCATGCGCTTGTTCTAACATGCCTTTGGATCTGTCATAGTCTACACATTTGAGAAATACTTCCTCATTGCCCCTCCACCATAATTTGCATTGAATTATTGCATACTTAAAAACATGCAACTTAACTATTCTTCTTTTGTTTTCATCCATGTCAGGGGGTAGTATCATCTTCTGCAGGTATCCAATAATGTCCTTATACCAATAAAAATAGTCCATATCACATATATAGGGCCTTTTCTCTTCTTATAGTATATCTATGTTATTTGCATCTAAATTGCTCTGGGACATGCATTTTGCAAGTCCTAGACCTCTGACCAATTTTGTGATATGAATGTCAATGTTAAATTATTGGATCTTATTTATCCATCTGCACCTCCTCCCTAAGATTTTTTGTTGGACCAGAATGTCCTTCACAAAAGCACTAGGCAGATACGCAATTACAGTTGCTCCTACCAAATAACATCTAAAAGATTTGATAGCTTTGACCAAAGCATAGGCCTATTTTTCCATGATGTCATACTTCAATTTTGCTGCCTGTAAAGACTTATTGAAAAAGGAGATAGTTTGTTCAAAGCCTTATGAATTCTTTTGCAACAATACTACAACAATAGTATTGTATGAAGCAAAGGATAATATTTGTAATGTCTTGCTATAATTAGGTGTTATTAAAACAAGAGCATCTTTGATAGCCTACTTAATTTCTAACAAAATCCTTACTTGCTTCTTGACTCCATTCCACCTTGGCTCCTTTCCTCACCATTTTTGAGATTGGAATACTGGTTTCTGCAAAATTAGTGACAAACCTTCTTAAGAAGTTAACTTTTACAAAGAAAGACTCAATTCCCTTGACATTCCTGGGCCGAGGGATCTTATCAATTGCACTTACCCTTCAGGGTCAATTCTAACTCCATCTTTAGACACAATATGCCCTAAAATATTTCCCTTTGTCACCCCAAATACACACTTATTTGGGCTAAAAGAAATCCCATACTCCAATTCTCTCACAAAAATCTTCTCAAGATGATCAGTGTTGATCTTCTCTTGCCGAATAAGTAGTAAGATCATCATGGTAGACTGCTAAGAACTCATTGATAAAATCTGTAAATGCCACATCCATGGCCCTCTACAAAGATGCCCCAACATTGGTCATACAAAAAGGCATTCTGACATATATACATAAGTTCCCCAAGGTGTGGTGAATGGAGTCTTGAATTGTTCTGATTCCTTGACCATGACCTTATTATACCCTAAAAATCCATCCAACATAGTCATCAATTCAGATCCAGTGACTCTTTGTAGCATAGCTTCCATATTGGGCAATACATAATTGTCCTTCAATGAGTTAATATTTAAATTTATTAAGTCTACACCTAGTCTAATATCTCTATTTTTCTTTTTGTCTGGTACCAAATTAGATACCCATGTTGAATGTCTAATAGGATTTATGATTCCAGGATCCCTCATCTTTTTCAACTCTCCTTGCATCTTGGGTTCTAGAGTGGGATTTATAGGTCTTAACTTCCATCTAAAAGGCTTTGTGCCTTATTTTAATGGAATCTCATGTTGGAATAGATCTTCTATATATGCTTATAAGTCATCATAAGACCATGCAAAGACATGTCTATATTTTTTGAGAAGATCAACTAATGAATCTCTAAGTTTAGGGGATAGCTTCCTACCAACATATACCTTTTCAGGAGCTTGATTTGTCCCCAATTTTACCTCCTCCAAATCCCTAGGCTTGTTCATAGTACTACTAGACAAGGGCTTGTCCTTATTATCAAAGGCTCTCTTGAGTACAAAAAATCCCTTTGGAACCCTATTTGACTTCAGTTAAAGAGCCCCTCTACCAATAATACTATATTTTCCATCCAAGGTCTCCACATAACCACTGAAGTCTATCTCTTTGTTCCCAAAGTTTGATTCACAAGATAGAAATCTCAAAATATCTATGTCATCATCAAAGACTTACCAAATTTTAGAATTGTTTGGAATGGATGGTCTAGATTGAACCTCTTTTTTAGAGATTCCTCCAAATGTAATGTCTTATAGCCTCAAATAAATATTAGCTACCAGGTCTTCCATCTTGTTCTAACTTCTATCCATCCAATCAATGCCAAATGTATCAAAGTTTTCTATTTCATCCCAAAAAGCATTTCTATACTACTTTAGCCTCTGATTCTTCGAAGCATACTTGGACCTTGTTTGAGAAATCACTAATTTAGAGTCTCCAATCTATCTAAGATTTCTTATCTTATATCTTAAGGTTAACCTTAAGCCTATTAACAAATCCTCATACTCTTCAATATTATTAGTGCATGTGAAAAACAAAGTGAATGAGAAAGTGAAAGTCTTACCACTAGGAGCTATCAATAATACTCTTGAACCAGATCCTTCTTTTGAGTTTTCATCATCAAAATACATTGTCCATAAATCATTTTTATCTTCCAAGTTATTCTTTTTTTCTGATAAAAACATATGTTGGACTACTCCTTCAGCCTTCCCATCTTGGACTTGAAAAGATCCAATGTCAGTATTGAAGAAATAATTCATAGTTTCATCCTCACTCTCCTTAATCATGTGAGGAGTTCTAGTTTTCCTGGATACCTTGACATTTTTACCAGCCATATCAAAGGTTACAAAGGATAAGTCACATTGAATACTTCCTCCCATTGAATCACTCCACTTCCTAGATAATAAAATTCCATACTGGGGAGGAATGTTGACCACTAGGACACTCATTGTTAATGCCTTCTCTGGGTATGCTCCCAATTTATAAGGTAGAGCTATAGTAGTACCTATGACAGGTACTTCTCTTGAGTTTGTTTCTTGACACCTTCCATGAGGATTATCAACCTGTAGTCCCATTGACTTCATTATTTCTGCAAGCATCATAGTATTAGATGCTCCTAAATCAATCATACAAATTTTCAGCATCTTTCCATTAATAACTAGTGTCAAGAAGAAAGGAACCACAGTTCCCAAAGGAAATTTCACATGATTTGTATTTAATAAAATCTATGGGATCCTGGAAACAACTTCATTTGTCTCTTTCCCCCTGTTATCAAATTTATCCATTATCTTTCCCCTTTTCTGACACATTTCTAGTTTCTGGATTCTCGTGGAAGAAATGTTATTCATCCATGTCAAAGTTGTTTCTTTGTGCTCATGAATTCTCATCATTTCCAATAATGGAACCTTGACTATAATCTGTGATAATATTTTTCCCATGTCAAAAAAAGTATACTTCATGTCAGAGATGTTCTGCTTGATAGTGACAACATTTTTATCTTCAGCTTGAGTAGCCAAGCTAGGATCAATTTTTTTATTATCCTTTTGCGAAGAAGGATCATTAATATTTTGCATCTATGCTTTTATTTTATCGATCACACTTGGACTATTTGATGTATCCTCTTTTCTCACTTTTATCTTCTTCACACCCTCATCAAGTTTCTCCTTTTCTTGTAAGTGCTTAGGGTTTGTTCTTGTTTCTTTAATAAACATACCAGCTGGTCGGTCATCTGCACTGCCAACTGTCCCATTTCTTAAATTATAGTTACTCTATGCTTGATTAACCATGTCTACAATAATTTATGCAATCTCCTCATTTTAGGGTCTTCTTACTACAAAAGGCTCTTTACCCCTTTGAGCATTGCACCTTACATTATCAATGTCTTCTTCCTTTTCATCAAATGAAAGTATATCCTGACTTTCAAGCTGATCATCAGACTCCTCTTCTCTCCTAAAATATGAAGAGGTCATTGCACAACCACTAGAATCATATAATTATTCCTCTTCTTCCCCCTCCTTCCTTGCTTCATTTGCATATATGTTCAATGCAATAGCACAATAGCCAAGATTGTGTGGGGATTGACAACCCGTGCACCTTGAAACATCATCAGACATATTGAAAAAGTTTCTTTGCAGAGGATTAGGAGTCCTATCACCAGGCTTGTCTTTCTTTAATGGGAAAATAGGCTTCACATGCTTCTACTAGGTAGTATATGGGTAGTTTTTCTTCCTAGGCTGCTGATTAAAATTATTATAGGATGGCCTATTATTACTTGGAGCTCTAGCATTTTTAATCTCTCTAGGATTCAAATCCTTAATGGAACTTATAAGCTTCTTCATATTAACCTCCTCCTTAGGTTTAGCATTAGAAGGTCTATCAGATTCTTTTCTACAGGATTCCAATCATCTCCTCTACCCAATTTTCTAAATAGTCTTCTGTTAGTCTCAATATTGACAACTTTTTTATAAGATTCTCTAATGGTTCTAGGATTCTTGTCTCTTAGGAGGTATCCCATTTTAGAATCAAAAGCATTCAGATAAGTAGCTAGACAAACCTTATCATCAAGCCTCATAAATTGAAAAATTTTATGCATAGCCTTTTGAAATCTTATGTTGAATTCCACAACATCCTCATTTGGATTCTTCTTTATATTATTGAACTCATTCAACATGAATCCCTAAATTGTCTTATCACCATATTTCTCTTTAAAAAAATCCATTAGTTCATCCATAGACCCCACAGAATTGTAAGGTAACCCTCTAAACCAATCCCTAGCATCCTCTACTAAATACTGAACAAAAAGTTTCATTAATACATCCTCATGCATAATTTCACAGTCATCCATCATATCAACAAACTTATTTAAGTGTTCTTCACATGTGATTACATTATTCCCAGCAAATTCTGGAAGTCTATCTCTAATTTCACTTGGAACTATATTAGGATAACCATGAACATTATGAAGTGAAAATTGTTTGTACCTTTCTACATGGGGGGGTGTTCCCTGAAATGAAGTGTCAATTTGAGAAGTATAGGCCCTAACATTTGATGTTGAAGCTCTCTTAGTAATAGGATGAATAAGCCTAGTAGTTTTTTTAAGAAAATAAGCCTTCTTCTTCATCTCTAAAGTAGTAGCCACCAATTCTACCTTCTCAAGCTCTTTAGCTATTATCTCCTTCTCAACTCTAGCTCTTTCAAGATCAATGTACAATTTAGACATCTGATCTACTGGGACTTTGAGATTTTTGGGTTCATTTATTGTAACCCGTGTCATTCCCCTTTTTCCTTATCCTTCGGGCCCTGAACATAAACCACTTGAAAAATGACAGGTTCCTCCTTTGTGAATCTCAAAGGTTCATACAGATAACTCATTGCTTCCAGGTTAATCATTTTCCTTCTCAATTGATCATTTATAATCATATTTTTCCTTATCACATCTTCTTTATCCTTATATTAAGTATGATGAAATCTAGTTTCTACATTAATATGACAAGGAAACACACAATAAGATAATATATAAAAGATCATACAACTTTCAATTTTGTCTTAATACAGTCTGAAACACATCTGCTATATCCTAGACTGGAAACAAATATAAGCCTAATGCTTTTTACAATATTCTCCTAATTCTCCATCACCCTACTAAATGCTCTTGGAAATCCCTTTATAGGAACAAGAATTGCAAAAAGCATCAGACCATTTAGGGTTAATGTTTACGACCAATCATGTCAAGCAATAAAGACATTTAATTTTGTGATCAAGTTGAAACCCTATCTTTCTCCTCAATCTATGCAAATTTGATTTAAAAAATCCATACTCCTTGGGATGTGAACATAGTACCCTGAAGTCTAAGAACTTCCAAGTTATGATGTAGAGAGTAGTTGATCATAAATGCAAAGAGGCCAGGTGATATTATAAGAATTTATCCCTTTGATTAGAAACCCCATTTTTCAAATCTAGACATAAATGTATCTTGCCGTATCAGATTTCAATCCCTAAACTGTCTATCAACTATGCCAAATTGATCCACAAGATCAAATCGCAACATTTATGGCTCTGTATCAAAGTCTCAGTCCATCGCCATGAAGCCCTCTGAGAATAAGATTTAAATATTTGAAAATTTAGTTACAATGGTCACAGGTGGTAGAGAATAAGACTTGGACGGTTGAGATCAAGACTTATCTTACTTTTAAAACATGGTCGTAGATTTCTTTAACTATGTCATCGAGGCTCAACACCTACCATCTGATCTAAATCACATCTGAACTTTGACTCATATCTTGCCTTTAATTCTAAGCACTCAAACCCTTTGTATCTCTAAATCTCCAAATGAACTCAGCTTGATTGTGGTTTAATTTTGAGATTCAGAGACCAAAGAATTCTCCAAGTCATTGAGAACTTTACTTAACTTGAGTCACATTCTGAGACCTAGTGACAACCCTTCGATCCTGTCTGTCTTAAAACATGTGGAATTATCCTATCAAATCTTTGAGCAAAGGACTTAACCCTGGCTCAATTATGAGATTCAGAGATAAATAAATCTCCAAATATCTAATAGTTTATCTCAACCCTGGTCTAGTCATGATATTTGGAGATAAAGCATATCTCGCAATCACTGAATACTTTCCTTGACTCATGGTTTATCTTGAGACTCAATAATAGCCATTGATCTTGACCTTGATCAATAGACGGTATTAAATCTCATGATACTTGACTATAGCTCCCATCTATTCCAAGATTCAGCGATAAAGACTTATCTTTGAATCTCCCAATGTTCATACTAACTCTGTTCAAGTCTCAATATTTAGAGATCAAGCTTATCTCTAAATCTCCAAATGATATCCTTAACCTCGAGTTTTCTCTGAGACTCAGCAAGAACCAATAATCTCATCTACCACTTGGACATGTGTCTTAATCTTGACCTTGATTAACAGACGGTATTAAATCTCATGATACTTGACCCTAACTCCCGTCTATTTCAAAATTTAGCGATAAAGACTTATCTCTGAATCTCCCAATGTTCATACTAACTCTGGTCAAGTCTTTAGATTTAGAGATAAAGCTTATCTCTAAATCTCCAAATGATATATGTAACCTCAAGTTTTCTCTGAGACTCAGAGAGAACCACAGATCTCATCTGCCACTTGGACACATATCTGAATCTTGGCTCATTTCTCATAATCACTGAATCCTTCGGCTGACTTTAAATTTATTCAGTGATCCAATGACAACCCTATATATCTTCTCTAATCAACGGTCCATATTTGATCTCAGAAAACTCATCTCAAATCAATTCCAATTTGGAGATGTAGAAACCAATAAAATCTCATGATCTCCAAAAGTTTATCTTAACTTGCGTCAAGCCTGGAGATTCAGTGACAACAAGCTATCTCTGAATCGCTGAATATAACTTTACTTGTCTTGACTTGACTCAAGTTTAATCTTGAGATTTAGAGATAAGATAAATCTTTGAATCTCGCAATATATTCCTTAACTCTAATTCCATCACAAGATCAAGCGATAAAGATAGATCTTTCCTTGCATCGATGACCTAGACTTAATCTCATGATAATTGACTTAACCATGGTCTGTTATGAGATTTGGAGATAAATCCATCTCCAAATTGCCAAATGAAACTCAAATTGACTTGGCCTGACTCAGGTTTGATCATGAGATTGGGAGATAAACTAAATTGTCAAGTCACAAATTAACTATCTTAACTATGATTCCATTTCAAGATCTAGCTCTATCCACACTATCATATCTGCATCAACGACCCTCACTTATTCTCAGAAAATAAATAACATATTCCTTCTTGATAAGACACATGGAAAATAGGCACTTTTCCTTGAAGGTTAAAGTAACTGCATCTCTGGCTTGAGGCATAATGTCGATCGTTATATCCCTTTGAAACTGACCACTGATTAATCTAACCACAATTAAACACCTGGTCCTTCCAACTGCTATGTGGCATTCTATCACAAAGCCTGGAAAGTTAAATAACATCATCTTTGCGATAAAGGGAAAGCACCCGTCATGGATATAAATTAGATCCTTTGAATACTAACATCTTCTTTTTCAACCTCAGCAAGACAGCTTGCCCATTCCCATCCACTATTTACTGACCAATGATTGTTAGGATAGTTAGGAACTTTCAAAAAGTGTAAAAAAGAACCCATTGGTGGGTAGTCTGTCATAGCACACCCTCCACTTAAAATATAAAAAAACAACACTTAATTGAACAAATTTTCCTATTTGTTCTACTTCCACTGCTTTTCCAAAAATAGCTTCAATAGAAACTTTAACTTCAGTAGGCTCTATCTATTGGATGATATTAGTTTTGGTTACTGATCATGCTATTGATATTCATGTTTTGTCACTGATGTCAACATATATTTCTATGAAGAAGACATACTGGCTACTTAACTAGAAGGAATGTACAAACACTGTATGGATGATTCAGAATGATCGAATTTGGATTTATGTAGAAGGATGTGTGCTAACCTTATTTGTAAGGTCTCTTGGATCTATGGTATATACTGTGGATGTTACAGTTGATTTGGTGAAGACTGGTTTTCTGGACTGTAACTGTGATTCTGGACAGACAAGGTCTCTGTGTTTTGGGTATATCTTTCTGGCAAAGATATTTTAGAACTTGCAAGCTTACTGATGGACAACCAATATATGGTAGAGTAATGGGTTGAGTTCGATTGTTAATTGGATACTGATGATGTCACTTGTGGCGTATATTCTGGAGAAGACCTATTTCCTGGCTGACTTTAGACATTTAACACGTGAAATTAATTGTAAGCATGAATTACGAATCTAGAAGTATATGTAATGAATTGTAAATGTTTTATACTTGTTATAGATACCATGTGTATCTTATAAAGGGGCTATGTAATTATTTGTATGATGGAAAGCCTTAATTGGCCGAACTAGTTAATTATGTATTAGGAAAGCTTAACTGGCTGACTTAATGAATTATTGTAAGAGGGTATATATGAATGATAATTTCTTGTGGATAAGTGTGAAAGAGAAAGATAAAGAAAGAGAGGTGTGGAAGTTGCAAATCTTGTTGACTTCTTGATTCAAGCAAAGTTGATAATTCATTGGAACTGACCAAGCAAAGACAGTTTCTATCAGACAGTTCACTAGAATGTGTATTTTCCTTATAAACTTGATTCAGATTGTAAATCCTTAAGGGTGGCTTTAACCTTCTTTGGGAAGTGTGCCTTGGCAGTGCCTACTATTTTCTTTGACTTCTAACATGGTCTATCTCCTAACATGGACTATGTACTATAATGTTGTAACAAGATCCTAATAGGGATACTATAATCTCAGTACATTATTTGTGGGTGTTAATTCCCATCGGGGTTTTACCTTTAACAGGATTTCCTCGACAAAAAATATTGTGTTATGGTGTTTGCATTTACTATGTTATCATTTACATTTGCATATTTGGTTTATAAAGTATAAAGTTTAATAATCTATATTACAACTGATTCACCCCCCTCTCAATTGTGTTGTGGATTGTTATTCCTAACAATTGGTATCAGAGCTATTGGTCCTCAGAGAGAAAGTTTAACAACTTGAGGTGATCTTGAAGATGACTTACTGCATGAAGGGTAGTCCAAAGTTTGATCCTAAAAACTTTGACAGTTGGTAGAACAAGATGAGAACACATTTTCTATGTCTGGGAATTGATTACTGGATGATAAAAAAGAAGGAAAATGTAGTGACTGAGGATGAATTGGAGGAAGTCACTGAAGATCAAAAGAAGCTATTCTCATGCAATATGGTTTCAAGGGAATCCTTAATCAGCACACTATCAGCAGGAGAATTTTCTGAAGTAAAGGACTTGGACTCTACACATGAAATCTGGACAAGACTAGAAGCACTATATGTTGGAGACAAGTTTACAAAGGAAGAAAAGTTATAGAACTAGAAGAAAAATATGGAATCACTAAAGATGAGAGAGGATGAGAACATCAGAGCATATGCACAGAGAATTACTGAGGTAGTTACTGGTATCATTGAAAAGATACTCAGATCATTGACACTTGCATACAGAACCAAGGTTCAGGCTATAAAGGAGATCATACCTTTGACACCGAACTTCACTAGAGAGATGTTGATTGGAAAGCTAACTACATTTGAAGCTCCAGAATAGGGAGATACTTTGCCTTAGGTTGAATCAACATTCAAAGAAACCATGCACAAAAGCAAAAGAATCTTACCTAGAAATGTAAGAACGAGTAGTAATGACCTTAGAGAAGAACTTGGAGCCTATGCTGATGAATGGGAACAAATACAAGAAGAAGAAGAAAGAATGTTAGATGAAATCATAGCACTGATTTCCAGAAGAGAAAAGAGAGGTAAGGGTAAGTTTGAGGGAAAATTACCTTTGAAATGTTTTTCATGCAACAAGATCGCTCATTTTTCATCTAGATGTCCTACAAGAATTCCAAAGCACAAACCTAAGTTTTTCAAGTCTAATTTCTCAAAGGATAAGGAATGTTATTAAGCTAGTGAATGTATATCTGATGATGAAGATGGTGACTATGATAAAATTGGATTTATTTCTATTAAATATGATGAACCTATGCATGAAAAAAAAGCATTAGTATCCCGAGTTGGAAATCTAAATGGGTCATAGATAGTGGTTGTTCACATCATATGACTGGAGATAAAAACAAGTTTGTGAGTTTGAAAAGACATGATGGTGGTGTTGTTAGATTTGGTGACAATACATCTAAACTCATTTTTGGAATTGGATCTATTTATTTGGATGGAAAGACTAACACTAACAATGTATTACTTTTTGATGGACTTAAGCACAACTTGTTGAGTGTTGGACAGCTAGTGGACAAGGGTTATAAACTGAACTTCATAAATGGAAAATCTTCTATCAAGAGTAAAACAAGAGACTTGATAGAATTTGGTACTAAATCCAGAGGTAATGTATTTGAATTGAACACATTTTAAGCTTCTTATTTTATTGCAAAGGTTGATGATAGTTGGTTATGGCACAACAGATTTTGTCATGTTAATTTTGACAACATTGTGAAGGCAAGTATGAAAAAATCAGTAAGAGATCTACCTAGAATTGTAAAGCCATATAACACTATGTGTAGAGAATGTGTTATGGGGAAATAGACTAGAAGCACTTTCAAGAGAAAAGCTTATTCAACAAAAGGGAAGTTGGATCTGGTGCATACAAATCTATGTGGTCCTACAAGAAAAAGATCATACTATGGTGAAAGGTATTTTATACTTTTTGTTGATGAATTTTCTAGAATGATGTGGGTTACATATTTGAGAGAGAAATATGAAGAATTTGACAAGTTCAAGTTATTCAAGGTAAAAGTTGAGAATGAATCTGGTTTAAAGATGAAGTGTTTGAGATCAGACAGAGGAGGAGAGTTTACATCAGAATTGTTTAATACATACTATGAAGAAAATGGAATACATAGATAGACTTCAGCTCCTAGAACTCCACAACAAAATGGGATAGCAGAGTGAAGAAACAACACCATATTAGATGCTGCAAGGACTATGTTGCTGGAAGGAAATGTGTCACATGTTCATTGGAGAGAAGCAGTTGGCACTGCTGTGTACACATTAAACAAAATTTAGATTAGAGAAGGTACAAATAAAACTACTTATGAATTATGGTTTGATCATGCACCTACTATGAAATATTTTAGAATATTTAGTAGTAAATGTTATATCAAGAGAGATGATGAGATAGGAAAGTTTTATGCTAGAAGTGATGAAGGAATCTTTCTTGGTTATTCCACTAAGAGTAAAGCATAAAAAAATTTCAATCTGAGACTGAGGAAAATGATTGAAAGCGCCAATGTGAGGATAGATGAAAATTTTCAAATTCAGGAAAGGATATATGATTGTGGTCAAATAACAGAAATAAGAGAAGTTGGTGCTAAACCTGAAGGACCCTTGATGATTAAAAATGAGATTGAAGAAGAAGAATAGGGTAAAGCTACTGAGACATTAAAGACACCAAGGTATGTAAAGATAAACCATCCTAAAGATCAAATTATTGGTGATGCTAGAAAAGGCATGATGATTAGATCTAGAGTTAGAGATGAGATCTATTTGATTTCTCAAGTTGAACCAAAGACTACTGATGAAGCATGTAAAGATGAATCTTGGACTAGATCCAAGGAAGAAGAATTAGAAAAGATAAATAAAAACAATACTTGGGAATTGGTTCCAAGACGTAAAAACAAAAATGTGATTGGCACTAAGTGGGTTTTCAGAAATAAAATGGATGAGGAAGGCACAGTGGTAAGAAACAAGGCTAGACTGCTATGTAAAGGTTACTCACAACAAGAAGAAAAAGACTATGAAGAAACATTTGCACCTATTGCTAGATTGGAAGCCATGAGACTATTCCTTGCTTATGCTATACATAAAGAATTCAAAGTGTATCAGATGGATGTGAAGTTGGCATTCTTGAATAGTGATATAGAAGAAGAAGTGTACATTCAACAACCTAATGGTTTTCCTTTGACAGATGATAAAAATATGGTTTGCAAACTGAAGAAGGCACTATATGGACTCAAACAAGCACCAAGGGCATGGTATGCAATACTATATAAACCTCTACTTCATCTTGGTTTCAAAAAAGGTAATGCATACAATAATTTGTATTTAAGAATTGATGAAGATGGAATCTTAATTATAGAAGTTTTCGTTGATGATATAATTTTTTGAGGCAATGATAAAATGAGTAAGAAGTTTGCTAAAGAAATGGAGAATGAGTTTGAAATGTCAATGATTGGTGAGATGAATTTTTTTCTTGGTTTGCAAATTAATTAGAGTAAGAATGGCATTTTTATATCTCAAACCAAGTATCTTAAGGAAATGTTGAAGAAATTTGGAATGGAAGATTGTAAACCTGTTGGTACACCCATGGTAATAGGGAACAAACTGACTAAAAGTGATGAGACTCAAAGTGTTGTGTAGACTAAGTACAAATCAATGATTGGAGGTCTACAATATCTAACACACACTAGACCAGATATTACCAATGCAGTTGGAATTGTGGCTAGATACCAGGAAGATCCTAAAGAGACACATTTTTTTGTTGTGAAAAGAATCTTTAGATATTTGAAAGGAACAATAGAATATGGATTGTGGTATGAAACATTTGATGATTTTACATTACAGGCTTTTACTGATGCTGATTGGGCAGGTAATGTGGATGACAGGAAGAGTACAAGTGGTGGTGCATTTTTCCTTGGAAGAAGGCTGGTTTCTTGATTGAGCAAGTAGCAAAACTGTATTGCTCAATCTACTGCTGAGTCAGAGTATGTTACTATTGCAATAAACTGTACACAAGTTGTTTGGATGAAACAATTGCTAAAGGACATTGGAATAATTTTCAAAGAACCAGTGATTATCCATTGTGATAACACCAGCATAGTGAATATGTCAAAGAATCCTCTAATGCATTCAAAGACTAAACATATTTCCATCAAGTATCATTTCTTGAGGGAGAAGGTAGCACATAGAGAGATTAAACTAGAGTATATTAGCACCAAGGAATAGATAGCAGATATATTTACTAAAACTTTGTCAAAAGATTCTTTTGAATATCTCAGAGGAATGCTTTGGGTGATGGCCCCTCCAAGTGAACACTAAAATGATGCAGATACGCATCAGTCCAGTGGATCTCAGAGCTATATCATTCTCTAGACTTGATGTCTGGATCTACTCCTTAGGGGGAGTGATCACAGGAGAATACTATGGAGTACATTTGGGTGATCTTGCACCTAGCTGATTGGACATGAAGATTTGAAAAAGATACATCTTAGAGAAGACTACAGATGAGTTATGGCAACCTTTTCCATTGCTGCAAAAGGGGGAAGAAATCTATGTGAAAATCCCTACTATTTTTGAGATTTATGTTGAGGATATTGAGAAGATTGTATTGAGAGAGAGTACTTTTGGGTTGATGCATATGGATTTTACCACAATTTTCCATCAATAGAAAGGGGGAGATTGTTGGTTGGTATCAATTTTGGTTACCGATCATGCTGTTGATATTCATGTTTTGTCATTGATGTTAACATATATTTCTATGGAGAAGACATATTGGCTACTTAACTGGAAGGAGGGTACGAACACTGTACAGATGATTCAGAATGATCAAAGTTGGATTTATGCAGAAGGATGTGTGCTGAACTTATTTCTAAGGTCTCTTGGCTCTATGGTACATACTGTGGATGTTACAGTTGATTTTGTGAAGACTGGTTTTCTGGATTGTAATTGTGATTCTGGATACAATAGGTCTCTGTGTTTTGGGTATATCTTTCTAGAAAAGATATTTCATAACTTGTGAGCTTACTAATGGACAACCAACATATGGTAGAGTAATGGGTTGAGTTTGATTTTTGATTGGATATTGATGACGTCAGCTGTGGCGTGTATTCTATAGAAGACCTATTTCCTGGCCGACTTCAGACATGTAGCGTGTGAAATTAATAGTGAGCATGAATTACGGATCTGGAAGTATATTTAATGGATTGTAAATGTTTTATACTTGTTATAGATACAATGTGTATCTTAGCAAGGGGCTATGTAATTATTTGTATGATGGAAAGCCTTAATTGGCCAACCTAGTTAATTATGTATTAGGAAAGCTTAACTGGCCAACCTAATGAATTATTGTAAGAGGGTATATATGAATGATAATTTCTTGTGGAGAAGTGTCAAAGAGAAAGATAAAGAAAGAGAGGTGTGGAAGTTGCAAATATTGTTGACTGCTAGATTCAAGCAAAGTTGATAATTCATTGGAATTGACCAAGCAAAGACAGTTGCTATTAGAGAGTTCACTGGAATGTGTATTTTCTTTATACACTTGATTCAGATTGTAAATCCTTAAGGGTGGATTTAACCTTCTTTGGGAAGTGTGCCTTGGTAGTGAGCCTACTATTTTCTTTGAATCCTAACAGGGTTTGTCTCCTAATAGGGACTGTGTACTGTAATGTTGTAACAAGCTCCTAATAGGGCTAATATCTTTTAACAGGGATACTATACTCTCAGTACATTATTTGTGGGTGTTAATTCCCATCGGGGTTTTACCTTTAATAGGGTTTCCTCAATAACAAATATTGTGTTATGGTGTTGGCATTTACTGTTTTATCATTTACATTTGCAGATTTGGTTTATAAAGTATAAAGTTTAATAATCTATATTACAACTGATTCACCCCCCCCTCTCAGTTATCTTGTGGACTATTATTCCTAACACTGTCTATAATTTCTCATGCAAATAAAATTCTTCGGAATTATTAACATGTTGACATTGCTCCTTTCTTTTCCATCTTATCATTGAGTTTTCAACTCCATCTATGATTTTCTTTTCATAGACTTTACCAAAATGATTTTCTATGGTGTCAAGTTTTCACTGCGACCTCTTTTGCTTGTTATATTTCCAAGTGAAAATCTTACACATGCATTATATTTGAGGTTTACCATCAATTAGATTCTCCAATGGTTCAATGAATGGATATTTTAAAACCCAATAGATTTTAAAATTCCTCAACATAGCCCACTCCCGATCATTTTTTGATTTGGATTTTATTTTCTCCTTCTTTGCATCATCAAAATCTATGGCATTCTCACCCAAGTTGATGATTATATCATTCTGAATACCCTGGGTATCAACCATAAAATCTTCTTCAATATGCGATGAAGGTTATGAATCTTGTACTTGTACTTGTGATGATGTTCTTGGAAATTTGACACTTAGGGTTTATATGACTAGTTTTGTGTTGTCATTATGGCAACAAAGTCATATGAAGTTTTGACAAGTAAGTTCACAAACTTTGAAGATCAAAATTTGGCTAAGTATAGAAAATAGAACAAATCAGAGATATACAGTTGATCAGAGCACCAACACACATGCATACGATCGAGTCAGAGTATGTGCCTTTTTACTTAAGCTTTATGATATATTTTTATGCTTATTCTATACACACATGGTAAGATATGAAAGTACAGAGAAGTTACAGCAAGTTCAAGTGCCACTAGCAGTTCAGAAAATAGAGCATTAAGCCAACTTCATATTTTTATTAGTGTATAATATTTTGGTTTGTAATGGCCATGCACCTATTGTAATATGTTTGTAATTATGTCTTTAACACTCTCAAGCCAATTCATTTGGAAGCATTGTGTATGTTGATTTTGGGCCAACTAAGGTCTTATTTTTTGGTTGCGTCTATTCAGGCATGTATATATACTTGACATGCAATTTTGTATTAAGAAAAAGAGTGGAAAATATGCATAGAAGTATAGTATAAATTAATCAGTATGAGATAGAGCTCTTTAAGATAGTAGAGCATCAATGCATAAATGGAACTGATCAGACAACAGTGTCAAAACAACAGTTCACTTTTGGATATAGTGTGTATCTATTATCTGGAGTTTGTAGCCTTCATCTTATTGGGAAGTGAGCTCTGGGAGTGAGCCATTCACCTTTAACAGGGTTTTGTAAAGACTCCTAATAGGTTCATTGTACTTTCATTGTAAAGACTACTCCTAACAAGGCAAAAGGAACTCTAATAAGTTCATAAGACTAGTATAATCATTTGTGGGTACTAATCCCCACCATGGTTTTCCTCTTATCAAGGTTTCCCTATAAACATATCTTGTGTTATGTGTCATTGTGTTATGCTTTATATGTTATCTATTTTTATTTAAGTTTCAAGTTGCTGAAATAAATATAATTGACAAACCCTGATTTACCCCCCCTCTCAGTGTTTCTAACAATTGGTATTAGAGCTCTAGTCCTCTGAAAGAAATTTTAACCACTTGAGGAGATCATGGATCCAGTAGAAGTGAAACATCTAAAAAAGAATCTTGAAACAACCCTTGAAGATCTTGATAGATCTGAAAAAGAAAATGAAGAACTAAAACTAAAATTTGATGGCTTGCAAATGCTTATCAAAAAATTAAGAAAGTATTTGAAAGATTTCTCTACGAATGATTTGGGAAAAATGGTCAAGAAGCTGAATGAAGAAAACATGTCTCTGAAAAACAAGATTGAAGATCTGAATGAACAACTAACAGATAGCCTAACAACTATTGAAGAAAAGACCAAAGAAAGTAAATAATTAGATGAAGAACTTATGCAAGCAAATATGAAGATCTTGGAGTTGGAAAACATCAAGAAAAAGATAGGATCTAAATTGAGAGAAGCAAAGAATCATATTGAAAAATTACACACAAGTTCTGATCTAATCCATTCACAACTTTATGAAAAAAATTTAAGAGGAGATACTACTGGTGTTGGATACAGTGTAGCACAAAGTAAAACCAATACAATGCAAGAAAGTACAAGAAAAATCTATATAAGTAAAGGCTACTGAGAATCTTGCAAAAGCTAGAGAAGAATCATCTAAAGATGAACACAAGATAGTTAACTAAACTTGTTATACCTGTAACAAGCATGGAAATTTGGCAAGAGATTGTAAAGAGGTAAGACCTTTCAATGGATATTGTTATTCTTGTAATAAATTTGGTCATAGGGCTATACATTGCAGAACTAGTCAAAGAAATCAATCACAATAGAACCAAAGAAATTTGACTCAATACAATCAGAGAAATCAACCTCAGAGAAACTATCAAAACATTACATGTCAGATATGTAATAATAATGGACACATAGCCAAGTAGTGCAGCATGGTAAACAATATCAATATACCTCCAATCATTTGTCTCTCATGTAAAAAATCTTGACGTATCTCAAGGTTTTGCAGATCCAGAACACAAAGAAAAGAAAAGCCTAAAGGATCACTATTTGAAGAATCTAGAGAAGTCAGGTTTGTAAAAGCTATAGAAGATTCAGCTAAAATATGGGTTGAAGTGAAGAAAGATGATGATGTTAAAAAATTAGTAGATGCATCCATAGTGGATGCAACTTATACTTCTGGTTAGATGACCCTCATGGTCATAGGGGGAGCTATTCAAGCTCTAAACCTCTGTGTAGCTGGTATACTCACCTCTGAGTATGTGCCTATGGATTCATGTATTTGGTCATGAATTGAGGAAGTATGCATGGACGCATTTCCTATACTTGGACAAGAACAAATATTGAAATTCTCAATGGAAACCGCATTACGACAACAAGCATTAAATGCAGTAACTCATTTATAAGTTGGTAAAAGATCTTATATCTTCACTTTACATTCGAGATTGAGCATTTAGAGAGCACATGAGAAGTAAGCATCAAAGTGTTGAAGGATAACCGTTGGTTGGTTAGAAAAATCAGTTGAAGTTGAAACAAAATCCTAGCACAGACGCGTCATTTCAAAACTCCAGTAAAACCCTACTTAAGAAATCAACAAGTAAGTACGGCAACCCCTGTAGTCTTTGACATCACTGAAAGGAAGAGATTTGTGTTTAAAAATAATCCATTCAAGTCAATGCTAGATGATGTAGAAGGGGCATTTTCCAAGACTCTGTTAGGATTCGTGCATGTTGAGGACATACGTGCTTACATTTACTTTAAGGAGTCTATTGGTGACAGCAACATAACGATGCTCATGGCATCAATAATGAAACCCAATTACTCACTCAAGGATGAATTCTCACATCTCACTGATAACCCTATTTTTGAGTATACAAGTGCGCATGAGTTCTATGAACCAGAATGGATTAAAATTCTACTCAGTAGGATTCATGATGATCTATTTTGGATTGGTGAAGTTCCTATCCACATTACTACTGACCTCATTCATGAGATGAACAAACTCTCTAAGTTTGGACCTATTCTTCCCACTGGAATGGATGTCAAGAAACAGGTTGAGTAGGCTTTCTTATCTAGAAGCGATAGGCGTGAGATGCCTATTGATCCTATTATGGAGAAAGACATCAAATTCATCACCATGATACTTGGCTACAAGTTTCAGCATGCTAGCAAACTTAATAGTGTATCCATAGCTATAGTTCTAGAAGCAATAAGGATGGAAAGAGATAACATACAATATAATCTTTGTGAGATGCTGCGCGCACAACTAATTGAGAACATTAAGTCTATCAAGCATGACATAAGAAAAATATTCAGATTTGGCTCATTGATTATATACTTATACTTCCACATTGTTGGTAAGGTCTCTAATCTTTACCTAGATAGGAGAAAACCTACTTTGTCTCAAATTTCATTAAAAGCTACATCATAAATTAGTGTAAAGGACTCTATGGATATGGAGATCAAGACATTCAGAATCAAGATGTAGAAGAGGTTTAGAATCCCAGAGAAGATAGTTGAAAAATACAAGGACACCATATGCTTCATGGCGGAAACTGACTATACTTGCATGGAAGCAGTTGACCCAAGAACCAAATGGATTCACCGACTTGGCTATGAAGTAGAAGAACATGTTTTGGAAGGATATGCATAAGTTCTTTTATCCGTGCCTAAAGATCAAAAAGAGCCTAGATGGGGCACATACAAAGAGAAGACAAATCAAGTTGGTTCTATCCTATACATAGTAGACAATAAGAGGAAGGCATCAAGGATTACATCTAACATCCTAAAAGTTCATGGTGTCACCCAAGAAGACCTAGATAAAGCTAGGGAAGCTAAAATCGCAATAGAACTTAAGCAAACACCTGCAGAACTCAAAATAGAAAAATCATATGATATCCACAAGAAGAAAAAGAAGTCTGATGAGAGTACATTTATGCCTTCTACTACTATTGACCTAGAATCCTCTCCACCTTCAGTACCAAGAAATATGACTGGAAGAAGGAAGCAAGTTCCCACAAGCCACCCATCCTGAACGACAACACGGAGCAAAGTAAAGAATACTCAAGCCCCTCTTGAGGTAGGATTCAGACCTAGTCTTGAGATCCTAAGGAATAGAATCATTAATGAAGAAAGACTAGATTCAATTACAAATGTCTATGACAAGTACCAAGAGATAGATAAATCAGAAATACAGTCTATGATTATCTCTCATATGATCAAGTTTAAAAGGTCATTTTTCAAACTTAAGATAGTCATTCCAGACAAAGTATGGAACATACTAGACTTATTGAAAAGACAAGTAATAGAAGAAGATATGAGGATTAGAGAGGAACCATTAGATAATCTTCTCCCTATTTTATCACATGATGAGAAGGCAATACTATTAGATCTGGTAAAACCTCATCTAAGAACCAAAACAAGAACTCTTCACATCATGAACAAAGAGTATGAGTTGGTTGGTAAAGAGACTGAAAGAGCATTAGAGCAAGTGTTTTTTAATAGACACATGTATCCATCAATGGTTCCTACAACTAAAGTGACTCCACTTCCATCTAAACAAGAAAAATAACCAAAAATTCTTAATGTGCCTATGACAGGTCCACAGGATTCTACGCCCAAAGTCCCATGACCCTCTGACATGATCAAAGATTCAGATGAAACCATTGTGATCAATGATGTTAAGATAACAATGACAGATTCAGATAACGACTTGAACAAATTTGAAAATTCATTTTTTAGCACTGAAGAAGCAGAGAAGGTATGCACTGATAATACTCCCTTGTAGCAAGATGAAGTTCTTTCTAAAGACTCAATAGATTTGAATAATGAGGAAGATAATCAATCTAATGAACCACTCTCTATGGAGATCCCAATGAAAAGTGAATGTATGGATATAAGTCAAAATTATATATTCACTCCATCCATCAAACCATCAATACTATTGTTGTCAAGTTTATCCCCTTACTCAGCAAACCTAGATGCATGGGGAGAAGAAGACTTGATCAAAATTAGTGTATTAGCCATGGAGAAACCCAAAGAGAAAAAAGTTATGAGAAATCCTCTCTTTCTTGAGTTAGTAAAAATTTTGAATAACCTAGTGCCAACATAGAAGAATTCACAAATATTCAGTCAGTTGATGATGTCGATAGCATCTTGACAAGCTTCAAAGAAAAATTCACAAGTCTAGTAGATTCAACTACTAAAAATGTAGAGGAAAAGTACAAAAAGGGAAGATTGGATGAACTAATAAAGAACTTCTCATTAGATCTCAACTCATTGAAGATTTGTCAAGCAATTCTGAAAGAGTTAGCAACAAAAGGCAGAAAGGTGATAGCCAACTATATGGACAGAGGCAAATTCACTTCTGAGCACATCAAGAAGATTGAGGAAGCATAAATCTTGGTTGAAAATATAAGGAAATCAGTTGAAACATCCTCTCAAGACATCAATATCTACAACAAAATCTATTAAGGGTAGATAGACAAGATTGAAATATCCAAGATAGAGATCAGCAAGATAAGGACCAAGCAAACCCAACTGAGAAATGAACTTGCACCCTCCTTAGCTATATTAAATGAGAACATAAAATAAATTGATACAAATATTGTCACATATGATCAAGGCCCCTACATGGATCTGAAAAAAATGGAGAAGCTCACATATGCATTATGCACCCATCTTCAGACTGTTGATGCACTCAAGGCATTTTGGCAACAAGAAATCAAGAATCTTTAGATTACATACCCAAATGTGTACTCTGAGTAAGCTAGGGACTTTCCTTTTTGGCACCTTTGTCATTAATGTCAAAGGGGGAGTAGTGTATATAAAGGAATATAGTTTATATAGCTGAATGTATGATGCACAGTAAACTTGCAGTTTGTTTTTTGTTAAGTCAAAGTTTAGTAACTTGGCCACATTCCTTTGTTGCCATTAATGACAAAGGGGGAGATTGTTGGAAAGTTGACACTCAGGGTTTATATGACTATTTTTTTGTTGTCATTATGGAAACACAGTCATATGAAGTTTTGACAAGTAAGTTCACAAACTTTGAAGATCAAAATTTGGCTAAGTATAGAAAATAGAACAGAGATATACAGTTCATCAGAGCACCAGCGCACGTGCGTACGATCAATTCAGAGTATGAACCTTTGTGCTTAAGCTTTATGATATGTTTTTATGCTTATTCTATACATTCATGGTAAGATATGACAGTACGAGGAAGTTACAACAAGTTCAAGTGCCACTAGCAGTTCA
Organism: Thuja plicata; assembly: GCA_018584345.1. Taxonomy (NCBI): domain Eukaryota; kingdom Viridiplantae; phylum Streptophyta; class Pinopsida; order Cupressales; family Cupressaceae; genus Thuja; species Thuja plicata. The sequence continues at coordinate 3,088,585 of MU228250.1, read as the reverse complement.
GCAAACAAAGCATGAAGCCGACTTCAGATTTTTATTAGTGTATAATATTTTGGTTTGTAATGGCCATGCACCTATTGGAATATGTTTTTAATTATGTCTTTAACACTCATGTAAACACACTCAATCCAATTCATTTGGAAGCATTGTGTATGTTGATTTTGGGCTGACTAAGGTCTTGTTTTTGGTTGCGTCTATTCCGACATGTATATATACTTGACATGAAATTTTGTATTAAGAAAAAGAGTGGAAAATATGCATAGAAGTACAGCATAAACCAATCAGTATGATATAGAGCTCTTTAAGAGATTAGAGCATCAGAGCATAAACGAAACTGATCAGACAACAGTGTCAAAATTGAAGTTCACTTTTGGATATATAGTGTGTATCTATTATCTGGAGGTTGTAGCCTTCATCTTATTGGGCAGTGAGCTCTGGTAGTGAGCCATTCACCTTTAACAGGGTTTTGTAAAGACTCCCAAAAGAGTCATTGTACTTTCATTGTAAATACTACTCCTAACAGGGAAAAGGAACTCTAACAAGTTCATAAGACTAGTACAATCATTTGTGGGTACTAATTCCCACCAGGTTTTTCTCTGATCAAGGTTTCCCAATGAAAATATCTTGTGTTATGTGTCATTGTGTTATGCTTTATATGTTATCTATTTTGATTTAAGTTTCAAGTTTCTAAAATAAATATAATTGACAAACACTGATTCACCCCCCCCCCTCTCAGTGTTTCTAACAAATCTACCTTCCTTATTTGCACCACAAACATTTCCAACGCTTAAGTACAAAGATAAGGCTATGTGTTTTGCTAGCCTCTCTCTTATCTTCCCCACATTCAGGAGTCCTGCCCTTGTTCCTATTTGACATCTCCAAAGAAATAAAGGTTGAAATAAATATCTACTTGTTTAAGAAGTAATAATAGATTATAGACTATATGATTTATTTGCACTATGACCTACAATCTAGATGTCTAAGGTCTCTCAGGTGACCACTAACAGGTCCCCACTCAATAAGAATGAACTCAAAACTACAAATAGATAGAGATGAATTCAGAATAATATTATAACACTTCAAAAAAGTGATCACTTATCTTAAGGTCACTAGGATTTGTCAATATAGTTAGTAACAATGGTTGTTCTTGGTTTGAAACTTCGCTATTGATTTGAATCAAGAGCTTCGAAATGGCCAAATTGTGTAGAAATAAAACTAATATTTAATTGTATTTATACCAATCCTTATTTGGAAACTTTGGAAAGATTTTTATATGGGATACAATTATTTTGCTAATCTCTCTTAATTATAACATGTCTTATATAATTTTCTAGATGATTATGGACCATCCAATTAATTGGAAATTACAATAGAGTTGGAAAAAATTACGGTGATTTGAGACATGCTTCCGCAAATTGCTAGGTGAATATAGGTCCTCCTCCAAATAGATCTTTATATGACTACTAGAAAATTATGATCGTCGATTAAGATAAGCTTTAGAAATTGTAGGTGAAATTATTGAATTTATATTGTGGAAAAAGTAGATTTTATTGGCAAAAACATGACATAGATATAAATAATTACATAATGAGGGGTGATTGGCCTTTTCATTGGACCGAATATCTATAAAATCTAGGCAAAGTGGCCACCTCGAGTGGTAAAATTTATTCTCCAAATTATGGGATGCCAACATGAAATATTCGCTAGTTGTTGAATATTCGCCACTAAAGTATACACTGCATCATAGTAGCCTATGAACTAACAAAGAAGACATAGTGTTAGAAAAAGAAGCTCAACTTGGAGAAAATCTTAAGCCTAAAGAATGTATAATCATTAAGATGAAAGATGACATGGGATAAAGATGACAAAGGCACAAGTGACAAGCATAGAGAACAAAGGCACAACGTTTAGAAAAAGTGGTAGTTTTAGGATTCTTAGAAGTAATTTTGACTTGCAAAAATGATCTTCAAGGGTATGGGATGCATCAAGGAGTAGTTTTGGGTCATTAGGGTCAATTTAAAGCATTATTGAAATCCTTATTTGGCCTAATTATTTTCCATCTTCCTATAGAATTTTCAACCTTGAAAGCGATAAAAAGCACATATTTTATAATCATGCAAAGAACTAAACAACAAGTTGAAAGAGTAAAATCCACATATGTAATATATGGAAATTATCTAGGAAGAGGTTGATGACTTCAAATAGTTGAGTATATTTAGAAGGTAGTTTTGACCTTTTTCAAGGAAATACAACAAATCTAAGAGCAATTTAAGGAGTCTTATATATGAAGAGGCCAAAGTAGAAGATTTTTACGTGGATTTTACCACCACTTTCTAGCACTTTTAACGCTATAAAATGGGGAAAATGAACTGGACACCCAAGGAGGTTTGACTAATAAAATTTGACAAAACATGTGTTCTCATGCCTTTATTTCTTTAGCATGCATTCCTTTCTTGTAGAATTTTTTTGCATAGCATAAATCAGAACTCTTAGACTTAGTTTTAGGGAGTTCTTGTTGTTTAGAAAAGTATTGTAACTTGAATAAGGTTCTTCGTTGTTCATTTTTTGTATTATAACTCACTTTTAGATTTTTAGAGTTGTTGTAACACCTTTATCAATAAAAGATAGTCTTCTTTCCTTCAAAAGAAGTTGTTTTATTGTACATCATTGGATAATAAATTGATGTTTCTTTTTGTAATCTAGATGAAGTGTTGATCAACTGATAAATATCTGATGGAGATGATGAAGACCAAGTGATAGCGAGTATCATGATTGTAGAAATGGTTAGATCAGTTATTGTTTTGTCATTGATGTCAAGCAATTGATTAATTAATTTTTATTATGTTACCATATCTGAAGAGGATAAGTTAAATGGGTGAAAAATACAGATTAGAAAATGATGAATTAATGATGATATAGTTGTTTTATACTATATAATTTATGTTATCAAATCGGTACAATTGATTGATCAAGTCAGAAACTGCAAAGAATTAAAGTTATGACTGAAAGAGTTACTTTACCAAGATAGAAAGAGTTAGTCAGTAGAATGTTATGTGAGCCGGTTATAGTTACCAAAGACCAAGTGAAATTCAAGCACCGAGCATCAAAGATGAGTTAGACACCAAGCAGAGAATGAAATCAGTTACCGAGTTGCAAAGCAATATTTACTGAGTACAAGATATTGATTATAAATGATGATAAGATTAAATTTAATGCGAAGTGATAATGAGATGGATGAAGAAATGAATTAAATGATGTTTTTTATAAGATCTGAGAATATGAAAATTCAATGAGAAGATCAAGCAGTTAAACAGAATTGTGAAGAGTTCCAAGAAAAGTACAATTTTCAAGGTAAAGGTGAGATGGTTTATCGAGTTGTGAAATATGAAGAAGATGATCGAACGAGTGAGCACAAATGAAGGAAAATCAAATTAACAAGATTAAAAGGAAAAAGTATGTCTATATAAATAATGAGAAATACACAAAGAACAACAAGGGGTTGTCAAATTTATTAGAGAAGAAGAAGAAGCTAAAGAACAACATTTACCGAGTAGAATAGAGAAAATAAGATTGAATAATCTATAGTCTAAGAAAGAGATCAATGGATTATGTGAGGAAGTATTCAATTGAGCATAAAGGATCTAACACAAGAAAAGGTAGTTTCTATATTTGTAGATCAAAGTTTATTGTTGCTTATTAATATTTTTAATAGACAAATCTCATAACCGAGTGGATTTAATAGTCCTATTTGTAAAACCTAGACTTAGGTAAAATTCCAAAAGAGTGTTTAAAGACCTCTAACAAGGCCACTCCTAATAGGGTGAAGATCTTAACAAATCTAAGGTAAATCCCCTAACAGGGTAAGATTTAGCAAATGTGTTTTGTAATCTTTAACAAGATAAGTTCTTAACCGAGCGTACTTCATAAGAGTACATTTTTATTGTGGGTTACAATTCCCATAGATATTTTTCCGAAATTGGGTTTCCTTTTTAAATCTGGTGTCAACCGAGTTAATTTGATGTTGCAAAGTTTGAATGATTGATTTACATATATGAGATGTATTTCTATTTAAGGTATTAATTTATTTAGTAATTTAGTTATTACTTGTATTCAGTATTACCGAGAGAATCTGTGAGTTCAATTTTAAGTATTAAAGTTTTGATTTGTTTGATTTACCCCCCCTCTTAGTGGACCAACAATTAGTATAAAAGCTAAGTTACTCTGAAGTGATAAGTTAAAAAGGACTTGAGTCAAGATCTAAAGATGTATAAGAGGGAAGCACCAAATATGAATATGGATCATTTCTCTACATGGAAAATTAGAATGAGGTTGCATGTGTCTTGAGTAGGAGAATATGGAATTCACTTTCTTGATAATGAATATGTAGCACCGACTACTACACCTATGACAATCAGTGAGAAAAGATAGAAAAAAGAACACACACAAGTTATAAATTTGATTGCTTCTACACTTACTGACACGGAATATGATGAACTTTATGGTTGCACTACTTAAAAACAAATGTGGGATAAGCTTATTTTGACATATGGTGGAGATAAACATGTTCAGAAGGCTAAAAAGGAAAGTTTGAGAGGAAAATTTGACTCTATGAGGATGAAGGAAGGAGAGAACATAATACAGTATAATACAAGACTTAAGGAGACTGTTAATTCTATCAGAGGAGATGGTGGGATCATAATAGAGAATGATATTACAAGCAAGATGTTGAGAACCATGCTACCGAGTTATGCTATTTGTGTAATTGCTATACAAGAGTTGCTACCAATTTATGCTATTTGTGTATCTGTTATACAAGAGGTGAGATCTATACCACAGATGAATGTTTCACTAGATGATACTATTGGTAAGTTAACTACATTTGAGTTAAATGATTTTCACAATAGTTTTCTTGCTACTTCTAAGATTGAATCTGCATTTAAGTCTAATTTAAAGATTAGAAAATCTAGGGAAGCTGCTAGCAGAGATGGATATTTGAGCAGTGCTAGTGAGTAATTTTATAGTTGCGCTGAAGTTCTTGAAGAGTTATTTAATGAATGTGATGAGAATGAAAGAGAATTTGAAGCTTTTTTGGCTAGAAGGCTACAAAGAGGCAAAGGCAAATACCGAGGTAAGTTACCCTTAAAATATTTTAATTGTAATAAAATGGGTCACTTTGCATCTAACTTTCCTAAGAAAGATAAGGAGGAAAACAAATATAATAGAGATAAGGACAAAAGAGAAAATAGATTCAAGAGATACAAATTCTACAAAAACAAAGGTAAAAAATCTTGTCATATTGCTAATGAAGGACTAAGTGATGATGATTCTTTTGATAGTGATGATGGAAAAGAAGTTGTTTATGTTGCTATTAAATATGATTCTAATGAAGAAGAACCTAGATCCCTAATATCACAAGTAAGTAAGAATGAAACATGGATTATAGATAGTGGTTGTTCACATCACATGACTGGTGACGCACTTAAGTTTATTTCCTTGGAAAAACATGATGGAAGTTGTTTTAGATTTGGTAATGATGCTTCATATCCTGTGAAAGTAAAAGGTTCTATAATTCTACTGAATAACACAAGATGTGATTATGTTTATTGGGTTGAAGGATTCAAGTATAATGTGTTTAGTGTTGCACAACTAAACAATACAGGTCACCGAATCAAATTTCAATATGGAAAGGTGAAAGTATTTGATGAGAAGGATAGTCAGATTGCTAATAGAGAATAGTCTAAAGGGTAATTTATTTTATCTTGATACTTCTATGAAGAGTTTCATGTTAGCTAAAGTTGAAGATGTTTGGTTATGGCACAAAAGGATTTGTCATGTTAATTTTGAAAACTTAAAGAGGACTACCGAGATTAGAAAAATTTGAGAATGCTATGTGCAGGGAATGTCAGATGGGTAATATGACTAAATCTAGTTTTGTAACCAAGACTTATGTTACACAAGGAATTTTGCATTTAGTACATACTAATTTATGTGGACCCATGAGGACTCAGAGTTATTATGGAGACATAATATTTATTTTATTTGTGGGTGATTATTCTAGAATAATGTATGTAATTTTTTTAAAAGAAAAATCTGATGCATTTAAAATGTTTAAGTGGTATAAGGCCCCAGTTGAAAAAGAAACTGGAAGAGAGTTGAAATGCCTGAGATTCGACAGAGGAGGTGAGTTTACTTCTGATGAGTTTACATTGTTTTGTAATGAGAATGAAATTAAGAGATAGTTGTCAGCACTAAGGACACCACAAAAAAATAGGATTGTTGAGAGAAGAAATAGATCTATTATTGACTGTGCTAGGACACTGATGATTGAAAAAGGAGTTTCACGAGAATTTTTGAGAGAAGATGTGAGTATTGGTGTTTATACATTGAACCGAGTACAAATGAAGAAAGGTACCAACAAGAGACCTTATGAAATATGGTATGAACACAAACCTAATGTTAGGTACTTTAAAATTTTTGGGAGAAAATTCTATATTCTAAAATATTCTAGAGAAGGAAAGTTTGATTCAAAAGGATAAGAAGGGATATTCTTAGGATATTCTGCAAAGAGTAAAGCATACAAATTTTTGAACAAGGTTACTAACAAAATGGTGGAATGCGAAAATGTAAGAATTGACAAATTTGCAGAAAGGAATGATGAAGATAGAAATAAGGAACCTCAAGATTATGAGAAGTTTGTATATGTTCAACTTAATGTTCCTGATACCGTATCGAGAGAACCTACCGAGGAGAAAGATGAACAAGGAGTTCCACAACCAAATGTTGATATTGAATAACCGAGAGCTACCAAGCCTATTTTGGAAAATTATGTGAGAAGGTACCATTCACCAAGTAAGATTATTGGAAATAAGGATGCTGGAGTGATGACCAGAAGAAATGTAAGAGACAATACATGTTTGATATTTACATGTGAGCCAAAGAAAGTTAAAGAGGAACTAGATAATGAAGATTGGATGAAAGAAATGAAAGAAGAGTATGATAAAATTGAGAAGAACAAGACATGGACATTAGTACCAGGCGTAAATACAAAAATATTATTGGTACTAAATAGATTTTCATAAACATATTGAATGAGTGTGGAGAAGTTATCATAAATAAAGCTAGATTGGTTTGCAAAGGTTATGCACAAGAAGAAGGTATTGAATATGGAGACACTTTTGTTGGAAACTAATTGAAACAATTTTTATATTGCCATTGATGCGAAACCTTAATTGGTAAGATAGTTTCCATCTTGTAAAGTGCCATATCAATTGATTGATGAAGAAGATTTAAAAAGGAGAGATAACAAGAAGACCTGGTGAATGGTTGAGTTATGTGAAGCTACAATGGATATTTGATGAGATTGCACCTTGACAAGGTAATATATTGTTTATCTTAAGTCTAAGTGAAGTTTGGATGACTACAAGATTAGTGTTGACCGAATTGCAAAGCACAAGATTAAAGAACATAAGTTTAAAATAGTTTGTGCCCAGTAATGTTGAGTGATGCGAGTGTCAACCAAGCACCAATATATGCCAAGAAAATTTAGTTTTGAATGAGAATCAATATGTGCTAAGTGTTAGAGAATTACCGAGGTACACAAAGATGACTGAGCAACAGTGCATAGTATTGATCGAGTGTCAGTATTATGATAGTTTGAGAAAGATTTGAGATCCCAGCTGACATAGTTGATTTTCTTGGGATATGTGAAGTGTATTTAAGATAAGGATGATTGTTGTGGAGAATTAAATGAGCATTTAATATATTTTTAACTATTTTATGTATGGATTCAAGGAATTTTAGGATGTATTCTACAATGTAGATGGAAAAAAAATGATGGAAGGATTTGACAGATCTGACCTAAACCTAAGATCTACGGTGATGATTAAGTGGAAATAAATTGAGCTACCTAATTAGAGAGGTATAAGACTAACCTAATTGTAGGTTATGAGTGTGTGGTATGTGGTTAATTCATTTGATTGGCAAAATCTAAGTAGAAGGAAGAGAAGGCTGAAGAGAGCAGTACAGGACTTCACAGTGGTGATTTCTTGAAGGATTTCTTGTTGGAAAGTTGACTTCTTGAGGATATATGACTCATTTTTTGTTGTCATCATGGCAAAAAAGTCATTTTTAGTTTCTGTCTTAAAAGACAATATGACTAAGTATCAAAAATAGGGAAAATAGAGATACTCAGCGATCAGCACATCAACGCACGTGCGAGAGATCGAGTCAGCATATGCACATTTAGATATATGTTGTATGACATGTGTACATGCTACATCTAGACACACATAGTATGGAACAATAGTACAGCAAAGTTACAGGCATATCAATAGACCAGCAGTATAGAAGACAGAGCATGGAAGCCGACTAGTGTTTTGATCAGCGTGAATTATTTTGTAATGTAATGGCTAAAAGTATTTGGTTATATGTTTTTAATAATGTAATTAGCATTGTAGTAAACACGCTTGAGCTGACTTGTTCAGAAGCATTGTATATTTTGTTTAAGGGCCGACTAGAGTTTTGTTTTTGGGTCGCGCCTATTCGGATATGAACATATAAGTATGTAATGTAAAGTTATGTTACAAGTGTTGATTATCATGTAAGAGGAAGATATAGAAGAGTAGTATAATGAAGTCAGTATATGATATAGCTCTTTAAGAGAGTAAGAGCATTCATGCATACACGGAACTGATCAGACAACAGTGTCATCACAATAGTTCACTTTTGATATAGTGTATATCAACTTTCAGAAGGTTGTAGCCTTCATCCTATTGAGAAGTGAGCCATATAACTTTAACAGGGTTTTGTAAAAGACTCCTAACAGGGTCAGACCTTTAACAAAGTCATTGTACTCATATTGTAAAGACTACTTCTAACAGGACAAAGGAACTTTAACAGGTTCATTATACCTAGTACAATATTTGTGGGTACTAATTCTCACCGGGGTTTTCCTCTAATCAAGGTTTCCCTGTAATCATATCATGTGTTATGAGTTCTTACGTTAAGCTTCATTCTATATATGTTTGATTTATGTTTAAGTTGCTGAAAAGTAATTAATAGACAAACACTGATTCACCCCCCCTCTCAGTGTTTCCTAAAATTGGTATCAGATCTTTGGTCCTCAAAAAATAAGTTTAACCAGTTGAGGAGATCATGGACTCAACAGAAGCAAAACATTTGAAAAAGAATCTTGAAGCAGCTCTTGAAGATCTTGTTAGATCTGAAAAAGAAAATGAAAAACTTAGACTAAAATTTGATGGCTCACAAATGCTTATCAAGAAATTAAGAAAATATTTGAAAGATTGTTCTACAAGTGATTTAGGGAAAATGATCAAAAAGCTCAATGAAGAGAATATGTCTCTAAAAGATAAAATTGAAAATCTGGATGAACATCTCACAAATAGCCAAATTGCTATTGAAGAAAAGATCAAAGAAAGCAAACAACTAGATGATGAACTCTTGAAAGAAAACATGAAATTCCTAGAATTGGAAAACATAAAGAAGAAGTTGGAATCTGAATTAATAGAAGCAAAGGATAAGATTGATAAACTCCACACAAATTTTGATTCACTTCAATCTCAGCTTAATGCACAAAATAAAAAAGGTGACACTACTGGTCTTAGATTCAGTGTAGCACAAATTGAAGTCTATTCATTGAAAGAAATAAATAAACCTCATGAAGCATCTTCAGAAGAAAAGAAAGTCTAAAATGTTGTAGAGATTAAAGTAGATCCACAAAAAGGGGAAATCAAGCAAGTTAACAGAACTTTTTATGCATGTAACAAACATGGTCATTTGGCAAGAGATTGCAAAGAGGTAAGACCTTTCAATGGTTATTGTTTCTCCTATAATAAGTTTGGTCACAGGGCTATATATTGCAGAACAAATCAAAGAAATCAGCCACAGCAGAATCAAAGAAGAATGAATCAAAACAATTAGAGAAATCAATCTCAAAGAAATTTGTAGAATACTACATGTCAGATATGTAACTACAATGGACACACAAAAAATTAGTGCAGCATGATGAACAAAAGCATAAGACCTCCTATCATTTGTCACACATGTGGAAAGGCTGGACACATCTCAAGGTTTTGTAGATCCAAAACTCAAAATCAAGAGGATCCTAAGAAATCACTATTTGAAGAAGAATGAGAAGTCAAGTTTGTTCAAGAAAAAGAAGATTCAAGCAAAATTCGGGTTGAAGTAAAGAAGGACAATAATGTTGACAAAGTAGTTGATACATCCACAGTGGATGCACCCTCTAATTCTGCTTGAATAGACCTTCTTGGTCTTAGGGGGAGCTATTCTAGTATAGGACCCCTACGTGGTTGGTATACTCACCTCTGAGTATGCGCCTATGAATTCATGGCTATAAGCACATAATATTTCTATATGCATTCATGCATTGTCTAAAATGCATCAGCATCTAAGTTTCAAAATCTCTGAGTAATTTGCGTACGGTTGAAAACATTAAATGCGGTAGATTGTATAAAAGAAAGTAAGTGTTCAATCTTCTTCACACTTGCATTCGAGATCATAGAATTTGGAGAGAACTAGAGAACTAGGCATCAAGGCATGAAAGCATAATAGATTTGGTAGTTAAATGAATGGATAAGAAGTTTGGAATGGAACCCTAGCAGTCGCACCATTTTGAAATTTTGTGAAACCTTACTTAAGCAAGTTCCAAGTAAGTATGGTGACTCCAGTTGTATTTGGTATTGCAGAGAGGAAGAGATTTGTATTCATGAAGCATCCATTCAAATCCATACTAGATGATGTGGAAGGGGCTTTCTCCAAAACCCCGCTAGGTTTTGTTCACGTGGAAGATATCTGCACATACATTTACTGTAAGAAGGAAACAGTAGGAGATGTCAGCATAGCCACTCATATGGGACCTATGATGAAACCTGATTACACATTCAAGGATGAGTTTGCACACTTGATAGATAGCCCTATTTTCAAATACTCTAATGTACATGAGTTTGATGAGCCAGAATGGGTGAAGATTTTTCTAAGCAGAATACATGATGATCTTTATTAGATTGGTGAGGTCCCTATGCACATCACTACAAACCTAATCCATGAATTAACCAGACTTCCCAAGACTAGACCAGTTTTTCCTACTGGCAAGGATGTCAAAAAAAAAATTGAACAAGTTTTCCTATCTAGAAGTGACAAGCGTGGAATGACAGTTGACCCTATCAAAGAAGATGACATAAACATTCTAACTATGATACTTGGGTATAAGTTTCAGCAAGCAAGCAGGTTGAGCAGTGTCTCTGCAGCAACAGTCCTAGAAGCTATCAGAATGGTGAAGGATAACACTCGATACAACCTATGTGAGATCTTGTGTGGTCAATTGATTGACAACATTCGAATCATCAAGCATGACAGGAGCAAGACATTTAGGTTTGGATCTTTGATCATCTATTTGTACTTCCATATTATTGGAAAGGTTGCAAACCTTTACCTAGACAAGAGCAAACCCACAATGTCTTAGATTTCTCTTAAGGCCACTTTAGAGAGTAGTGCAAGGGATGCCATGGATATGGATATTAAGACATTTAGGATCAAAATGCAGAATAGGTTCAGATTATCTGAGAAGATAGTTGACAAATATAAGGATACCATATGTTTCATGGTAGAGACAAATTTTGAATGGAGATAGTTGAACCTAGAACCAAATGGATTCATCCTCTTAGTTATGAAGTGGAAGAACATGTGTTAGAAGGATATGCACAAGTTCTATTGTCTATGCCCAAAGATCCTAATGAGCCTAGGTGGGGCACTTATAGAGAGAAGACCAATGAAGTGGATACTATCTTACACAGTGCTGATAATAAAAGGAAAGCATCCATAATTAAATATAACATACTAAAAGTTCATGGAGTCACTCAAGAAGATCTTGAAAAAGAAAGAGATGCCAAGACAGCAAAAGAACTTGAGAAAGCTGAACAAATCCAGAAGAAGAAGAAAGAAGAGAGCACCTCTGCGCCCTCTACCACTATTGATATAGATTCATCTCCACTATCTACACCAAGAAAGAAGACTAGAGGAAGAAAATAGGTTCCCACAAATCACCCATCCTCAAGGAACACTCAGAGAAAAGAAAAGAATACTCAAGCTCCTCCTGAGGTAGGATTTAGACCTAGTCTAAATGTTTTGAGGAACAAGATTGTAAATGAAGGGAGATTAGATACACTTTCTAAAGTCTATGACAAGTATCAAGAAGTTGATAAGACTGAGATACACTCTATGATCATATCTCATATGATCAAGTTTAAAAAGATAGCTCTTGAACTCAAGACAGTGATACCGAATCAGTTATGGAACTTATTGGAGATCATGAAAAGACATGCAATAGAGAAAGACATGAAGATTAGAGAAGAAAAATTGGATACTCTTCTCCCTATATGCTCGCATGATGAGCAGGCTATATTATTAGATCTGGTAAAGCCTCATCTCCGAACTAAGACAAGGACCCTACAGATTATGAAAAGAGAGTATGAGAAGATAGGTAAAGAGATTGAAAAGGCATTTGCACAAGTGTTTATACCAACAACGCCTACTACAAAAGAAACTCTAGCTCCTCCTAGACAACTACAGAACTAGTGATTCAGATAGCGCCTATGACAAGTCCATAGGTTTCAGTGCCTATAGTGACAATAACTTCTGATACAAATAAAGACTCAGAAGACACTATAGTAGTTGATAATATAAAGATACCGATGACTGCATCTGAAAAAGATATGGACAAAGTTGATAAGGTATTTGTAAGCACTAAAGAAATGTGCACTAATGATAAATCTGCACAATAGGATGAAGTTCCCATCAATGATCCAATTGACATAAATGAAGAAAAATATACTCAAGGTGATAAGACACCAATAAAAGAGATACCAGTAAAGGTTGAATGCATGGATACTAGTCAGAACACTATATTCTCACCATCCACTCAACCATCTACCTCATTGTTGTCAAGGTTAACTCTTGTTTCAGCAAGTCTAGATGCATGGGGAGAAGAAGACCTAATTAAGATTAGCCTTCTTTCTATGGAAAAGGAAAAAGAGAAACAAGTGATGAGGAACCCTCACTTTTTGGAAATAGTAAACATATTGAATGACTTAGTGCCTGCTAATCAGAAAGTAGCCAAAGTCCAATTAGTTGAAGATGTGGACAACATTTTGAAAAACTTCAAATCACACTTTACAAGTTTAGTAGACTCTGCTACTAATATTGTAGAAGATGAATACAAAAAGGAGAGACTGAATGATTTGGTAAAGAACTTTACCTTAGACTTGAACTCCTTAAAGATTGGACATTCCATACTGAAAGAATTGGCAGCAAAGGGAAAGAAAGTTATAGCCAACTGGATGGAAAGAGTGAAGTTCACCTCTTAGCACATTAAAAAGGTAGAAGAGGCAGAGTTAATGGTGGATAGCATCAAAAAATCAGTTGAGACTTCCATGCAAGATATGAACATATGCAATAATGTCTATCAAGGACAGTTGGATAAAACTGAGAAGGAAAAATTGGAAATCAACAAGATAAGAATAAGACAAACCCAGTTGAGAAATGCACTTACACCATCTCTAGCAGTCCTTAATGAGAACATCAAATAGATTGATGAAACCATGGTGACATATGATCAAGGTCCTTACATGGATCTGATGAAAATGGAGAAACTGACACATGCCCTATGTGCGCATCTACAGATTGTTGACGCAATGAAAGTATTTTGGTAGAAAGAGATCCAATCTCTTCAGATTGTGTAACCTGAAGTTTACATGGAGTAAGTATGCAGAAGACTTACAAGTTTTTGTACACCTTTGTCATTAATGTCAATGGGGGAGTAATATAGAATGTGTATATGTGGAGAAGTATATGTATATATGATATACAGTCATTTTTTGTGTTAAGTCATTTTGAGTAACTTGGTCACATTCCTTTTTTGCCATAAATGAAAAAGGGGGAGATTGTTGGCAAGCTGACTTCCTGAGGATATATGACTCATTTTGTGTTGTCATCATGGCAACAAAGTCATGTTTAGTTTCTATCTTAAAAGACAAAATGACTAAGTATGGAAAACAGGGCAGACAGAGATACTCAGCGATCAGCACATCAGCGCACGTGTGAGAGATCGAGTCAACGTATGCGTATTTAGATATATGTTGTATGATAGGTGTACATGCTACATCTAGACACACATAGTATAGAACAATAGTACGACAAAGTTATAGGCAGAGCAGTCTAGAAGACAGAGCATGGAAGCCGACTAGTGTTTTGATCATCTTGAATTATTTTTTTAATGTAATGGCTAAGCGTCTTTGGTTATATGTTTGTAATAATGTAATTAGCATTGTAGTAAACACACTTGAGCCAACTTGTTTGGAAGCACTGTATATTTTGTTTAAGGGCCGACTAGAGTTTTGTTTTTGGGTTGCACTTATTCAGATTTGAACATATAAGTATGTAATGTAAATTTATGTTTTAAGTGTTGATTATCATGTAAGAGGAAGATACAGAAGAGTAGTATAATGAAGTCAGTATATGATATAGCTCTTTAAGAGAGTAAGAGAATTCGCGCATAGATGGAACTGATCAGAAAACACTGTCATCACAGTAGTTCAATTTTGATATAGTGTATATCAACTTTCAGAAGGTTGTAGCCTTCATCCTATTGGGCAGTGAGCCATATACCTTTAACAGGGTTTTGTAAAAGACTCCTAACAGGGTCAGACCTTTAACCAGGTCATTG
>MU228250.1:3050456-3073723 GCA_018584345.1 Thuja plicata | reverse complement strand
TCCTCTGATCAAGGTTTCCCCGTAATCATATCATGTGTTATGAGTTCTTATGTTAAGCTTCATTCTATGTATGTTTGATTTATGTTTAAGTTGCTAAAAATTAATTAATAGACAAACACTAATTCACCCCCCCTCTCAGTGTTTCCAACATTTTTAAGAAGATCAGAGTGATAGAGATGACAGTGAAGGCCAGTTAGTGAATTATAATTTGAACTATAATTGGATTTGTATTTGCAAAGTTAGTTTTATGTTTTAAATCACAATTTGTTGTTACTTTCTAACCATTGCATCAGTTGCAAAATCCTTTTAAACAAGGTTGACCTAACAGTCATATTGTTAAATCCTTTAATCAAGGTGACATTCTAATGGAATGGTATAAGCCCTCTAACAAGGCTCACTTCTAATAGAGTGATTAAATCCTTTAAGTGGGTCACATTTAACACTATGTATTGTAACCTTTAACTGGGTTGGCTTTTGACGGAGCCAACTTCAGAAAAGTGAAAAATTGATAGCATGTTACTGGTGTTTTTTCCCATATTGGGTTTCCACGTTAAATCTTGGTGTCATACTTGTGTGAATATTATTTGATGTTTTATACTGTTAATATTTTTATATTCTATAAATTTATTACATTAGGACAGTATACTGCAAGTTTATATTGTTGATCATATGCTATAGAGACTGAGTGGATTACTGAATGGATATGAGTTGGTTGAAGTGTTTGAAAGTTCAATTGGTATATCTGGACCTTATATAACTGATTCACCCCCTCTTAGTTATTCTAAATCATTATAACAATTGGTATCAAAGCTATTGTGGTGCTTGTAGAGAAAAGTTTGAAGGTACTTGAAGCTAAAGAACAAGATGTATAAAAAGGAGCTACCAAGGCTAAACAAGGAGAAATTCCTTGCATGGAAAAGTTTGATGAAGCTACACCTAGCCGGTATTGGAGATAATAAAAAATACTATGTGGAACATGATTACATAATAGTGCCTACACCTATGACAACTCAGCAAATGAAAGAAAAACAAGAATACAACCAAGCAATGTTGGAGATTGCATCAGCCCTAAGCTATCCTAAATTTGAAGACATAAAAGATTACAAAACTACAAAATAAATGTGGGATACATTGGCAACTATCTATGGAGGTGATACAAATATATTGAGAGCCAAATCTGAAAGCTTTAGAGGTAAGTTTGATGAGATGATAATCCAAGATGGTGAAACTATTGTTCAGTATTGTAGCCGAGTTAAGGAGGTTGTAAATGCTATTAGAGGAGCCAATGGAACTATTAGTGATGATACTTTTATTAGCAAGGTACTGAGAACATTAATTCCTATATATGCTATTAGAGTATATGCTATACAGGAACTGAGATGTACTGCTGGTAACAACTTAATTCTGGAAGGTCTAATTGGTAGACTTACTACTTTTGAAATGTTAAATTTTGATAATTTCACTCCTAACCATGTTGATTCTGCATTCAAATCACAATTGACTCTTCATAAATCAAGAAAGGGAAAAGAAAGACATGTGAATAGTGACAGTGATACTTCTGATGAATATCTTGATGAACTTGAAGCACTTAAGGCTAGAAGACTACCGAGAGGAAGAGGAAAATTCAAAGGTAAACTTCCTATAATCGGTTTCTCAAGTAACAAAGTTGGCCATATTGTTGGAAGATGTCCTAACAGGAATGACAAGGATGAGAGAAGAGAAAGAAAGTATTAAAAAAATGGATGAAAGAGATTTCAGAAAGTATAAGGACTATAAGGACAAAGGTAAGAAATCCTGCTATATTGCTAAAGTAGAAACTGATAGTGAATCTGATAAATTTGATGATAGTGATATAGAAGTTGTTTATGTAGCTACGAAATATGATTCTGATGAAGATGAGAAAACTACACTTATTTCTTATATGTGTAAAGGTGATAGATGTATAGTTGATATTGGTTTCTCACATCACATGATTGGTGATAAAAGTAAATTTGAAACCTTAAACAATTGCAAAGGTGGTAGTGTTAAGTTTGATAATGACAAACCATGTCCTATGAAAGGAAAAGGATGAATAAAATTGACTGATAAGATCATATGTGACAATTCCTATTGGGTTGAAGAACTAAACTGTAACTTGTTGAGTGTTTCTCAGTTGAATACTTCTGGATACCGAGTTGAGTTTCATCACAGAAAATATAAGATCTTTGATGCTATTAGTGAACTAATTGGAAGTGGAGAATAGACAAGAGGTAATTTTTTCTATCTAGATTTATCTGATGAGACATGTTTGTTTGCACAATATGATGATATATGGTTATGGCATAAGAGGTTATGTCATGTGAACTTTGACAATTTGGTAAACATTAGTAAGATGAAAAGAGTAAGAGGGTTACCAAGATTGGAGAAACTTGATAATGTTATGTGTAAGCAATGTCAGTTGGGAAAAATTTAAAAGTCTAGTTTCAAGAGCAAAAGCTGTACTTCAGATGATGTTTTGGAATTGGTTCAAACTAAACTTTGTAGACCTAATGGTGTACAAAGTTACCAAGGTGATAAATATTTCATAATATTTGTTGATGATTACTCTAGAATGATGAATGTAGTGTTTCTCAAAGAAAAATATGATGCTTTTCAGATGTTTAAGTGGTATTTGGAAAAATTTAAAAAAGAGGTAGGTAAGAACTTAAGATGTCTGAGATCTAACAGAGGAGGAGATTTTATATCAAATGAGTTCAATTTATTCTAAAATGATAGAGGAATTAAAAGATAGATGTCTACTCCAAGGAATCCCCCACAGATTGGCATAGTTGAGAGAAGGAATAGATTAATAATGGATTGTGCAAGAATACTAATGATAGAAAAGAATGTTTCACAAAAGTATTCGAGAGAAGCTATAAGTACAACAGTCTATACCTTGAATCGAGTACAAGTCAAGAAAGGTACTGATATTACACCTTATGGGTTATGGTATGGTTATGCACCTAATTTAAAATATTTTAAAGTTTTTGGGAGGAAATGTTATATACTGAAGGACAATAGAAATGGAAAACTTGATGCTAAAAGTGATGAAGGCATATTCCTAGGTTATTCCACAAAGAGAAAAGCATATAAGTGTTTGAATTCTAACACTCACAAAGTTGTGGAAATTGCAAATGTTAGAATTGATAAATATGTAGAAAAGAATGAAGTGGAATGTAAGAAAGAACCTGAAGATTATAGATATTTCATTTAAATGGATGAAGGAGAGCCCAACAGTGTGCCTGAACCTGAAAAAGAAGCTGTCAAACAACAAAATGATATTGTCAAGCAACAACAAGAAAATGTTGAGATACAGAAAGACGTTGCCGAGCATCAGGAGGAGACTACCGAGGAAGAAGTGGAGACACAAAATGAACCTAAAATTAACTTTGATGATGAATCTAAGGATGAACAACAAGAGAAAAGAAGACTAGAGCCTACATTAGAAAAATATGTAAGAAGAAATCACAAACCTGATCAAATTTTTGGAGATAAAGATTCAGAGGTCATGACTAGAAGCAAATTGAAAAATCAGGCATGTTTACTATGTGAATTTGAGCCGAAAATAGTGAAAGATGCTTTAGGTAAAGAAGATTGGATACATGCCATGAATGAAGAAATTGAACAAATTGAGAAGAACAAAACCTAGACACTAGTACCTAGACCAAAGGAAAAGAATGTTATTGGAACCAAGTGGGTATTTAGAAATAAGATGAATGAACATGGAGAGGTTATAAGAAACAAGGCCAGACTAGTATGCAAAGGTTATGCACAAGAAGAAGGCTTTGAATATGGAGAGACGTTTGCACCAGTTGCAATATTGGAAGGAGTTAGAGCTCTACTAGCTTATGCAGCTTTCAAAGGATTCAAATTATATCAAATGGATGTCAAATCAACATTTCTAAATGGAATAATGGAAGAAGATGTATACATTGAACAAGCTAAAGGATTTGTTGAGTCAAACAAGAATAATATTGTTTGAAAGTTACATAAAGAATTATATGGATTGAAGCAAGCCCCTAGAGAATGGTATGAGAGATTGCACAATTACTTAGTTACAAGGACAAATGTCAACAATAATTTGTACTTAAAGTTTGAGAAAGGTAAAGGGATATTGTTAGCTGAAATATTTGTTGATGATATCATATTTGGAGGACAATATGCTTTATGCCAATGATTTTCAAAAGAGATGCAAACTAAATTTTAGATGTCTATGTTTGGAGAGATCAAATTCTTTGTTGGTTTGCAAGTATATTAGATGAATAAAGGTATCTACATTACTCAATCTAAGTATATCAAGGAGACACTAAATATTTTTGGCATGGAGGACTCCAGACCTATAAGTAATCCTATGGCTAATCGACAGAAACCATCAAAGACATATGAGCCAGTTGAAGTGAATCAAGCCCTGTATAGATCAATGATTGGAAAACTACAATACGGTTTCCATAGTAGACCAGATATTGCATTAGTAGTTGGGATTGTTGCAATGTTTTCTGCAAATCCTAAAGATAGTCACTTATTGGCAGTGAAAAGGATTCTGATATATTTCAAGGGAATAGAGGACTATGGATTATATTACAAGAAGCATGAGAATTTTGAACTAAAAGTTGACACAGATGGAGATTGGGTAGGTAATGTTGATGATAGAAAGAGAACAATTAGAGGTGCATTATTTTTAGGAAAGAGATTAGTCTCTTGGATAAGAAAGAAACAAAACTATATTTCTCAATCCATAGCAGAGGCTGAATATGTCACAACAGTAGTAAATTGTTCAAACATAGTCTGGATCAAGCAATTGTTGAAAGGCATGAAGGAGGAAATTACAGACCCATTTGTTATTTTTTATGATAACACTAGTGCGATTAATATTTCAAAGAGCCCTATGATGCATACAAATACCAATAATATTTCTATCAAGTATCATTACTTGAGAGAGCTGGTACAAGACAAAGAAGTAAGACTTGAATATGTTAATACAAAGGAACAGTTGGAAGATATATTTACTAAATCTTTACCTAAGGATCCTCATGAGTATCTAAGAGGAAAATTAGGGGTGATTCCCCTATTTGAGGCTAACTAAGATCATATGAAGTGGTTGCATAAAATGTATTACATAAGATATCTGACAAATTGATGCAAAAGGTGGTCACACTTTAGGTGTCGCCTAAAGCTATGAAGTGTTAAGGAAAATATGTTAATCAGTCATAAGCAAGATGACAGAGGGAGCATTGAATTCAGAAACCTAACACCGATATATCTACATGTTGAAGATAATTGTCTTTGGCATTCTTGTCAAAGAGGGAGATATACATAAGATAAATCAGTAAGGGAGATATACGATTTGAAGGAGAACTAAACAATGAGGGAGATAAGATATAGAAAGAAATCTATCCAAGAGGGAGACAATATTTATATTGAGAGAATCAGAATGAAGCTAAGGACATTAATGAAAATCTATTTACAGAACATACTTTTGGATTGTTTGGGAACCTTGCATATGTTGTTTGTTTGCATGTGTTTGTCATCAATGCCAAAGAGGCAGATTGTTGGAAACTATAATTAAAACAATTTTATATTTTCATTCATGTCAAACCTTAATTGGTAAGATAGTTACCATCTTATAAAGTGCTATATCAATTAATTGATGAAGAAGATTTGAAAAGGAGAGATAACAAGAAGACCTTGTGAATGGTTAAGTTATGTGAAACTACAATGGATACTTGATGCGATCGTACCTTGACAAGGTAATATATTATTTTTCTTTAGTCTAAGTGAAGTTTGGATGACTACAAGATTAGTCTTGACTAAGTTGTAGAGTAGAAGATTAAATAAGATAAGTTCATAAAAGTTTGTGTTGAATAGTTCCAAGTGATGTGAGTGTTGACCGAGCGCCAGTATATGTTGAGAAAATTTAGTGTTGACCAAGCATCAGTATGTGTTGAGTGTCAGAGAATTACCAAGTTACACAGAGATGACCGAGAGATAGTGCACAATATTGACCGAGTGTCAGTATTATGATACTTTGAGAAAGATTTGAGATCCCAGCCGACATAGTTGATTTTCTTGGGATATGTGAAGTGTATTTAAGATAAGGATGATTGTTGTGGATAATTAAATGAGCATTTAATATATTTTTAACTATTTTATGTATGGATTCAAGAAGGAGTTTTAGGATGTATTCTACAATGTAGATGGAAATTAAATGATGGAAGGATTTTATGGATATGACCTAAACCTAAGATCTACGATGATGATTAAGTGGAAATAGATTGAGCTACCTTATTAGAAGGGTATAAGATTAACCTAATTGTAGATTATGAGTGTGGGGTATGTGGTTAATTCAGTTGATTGGAAAAATATAAGTAGAAGGAAGAGAAGGTTGAAGAGAGAAGTACATGACTGCAGAGTGGTGATTGCTTGAAGGATTTCCAAGCATATCAGAGTGATAGAGATGTTAATGAAGGCTAGTCAATGAATTATAATTTGGGCTATAATTCAATTTATATTTGAAAAGTGAGTTGTATGTTTCATATCACAATTTGTTTCTACTTTCTAACCATTGTATCAATTGCAAAATACTTTTAAACAAGGTTGACCTAATAGTCATATTGTTAAATCCTTTAATCAAGGTGACATTCTAATGGAATGGTCTAAGGCCTATAACAAGGCTCTCTTCTAAAAGAGTGATTAAATCCTTTAACGAGGTGATGGAATGAGAAAAGAGTTTGACATGTCAATTATTGGAGAGATTAAGTTCTTTCTAGGTCTACAAATACAACAATTTACTAGAGGGATCTATATTACACAAGCCAAGTATATCAAAGAGATTCTTAAAAATTTTGGTATGGAAGATTCCAAGCCTATTGGAACATCTATGGTTATTGGATGTAAATTATCTAAATAGGATGAAACACAAGAGGTGGATAATACTCTTTACCGATCCATGATTGGTAAATTGTAGTATGTTGTTCACAACAGACCTGATATAGCACACACTGTTGGAATTTTTTCAATATTTTCTTCTAATTTGAAGGAAACACATATGTCTGCGGTAAAAAGAATTTTGAGATATCTAAAAGGCACACAAGAGTTTGGTTTACTATTAAAAATAAGGTACTTTTGATCTGTAAGTCTACACTAATGCAGATTGGGTTGGAAATGTTGATGACAAAAAAGTACTAGTGGAGGCACATTCTTTATAGGTGAAAGATTGGTTACATGGCTGAGCAAGAAACAAAGTTGCATTTCACAGTCTACTGCTGAAGCTGAATATGTTGTTTCTGCTATGAATTTTTCAAACATAGTTGGATTAAACAATTAATTGAAGGTATGCAAGAAGAGATCACAGATCCGGTTACTATTTTTTGTGATAATACAAGTGTTATTAATATATCAAAGAACCTGGTTATACATTCAAAGACCAAGCACATTTATATCAAGTATTACTACTTGAGATAACATGTTCAAGAGAAGAATGTGAGATTGGAATATGTGAATTCAAAGGAAAATTTGGTTGATATCTTTACAAAGCCACTACCTAAAGATGCTTTTGAGTATCTCAGAGGTAAATTAGGGGTTCTTCCCCTATCCAATGTTCACTAAAGAGCATGAGGCATGCTACATCAATTCTATATTTTGTTAGAATATTTATTTCTGAATTGATTTTAGTATGACACGCTTTAGGTGATTCTTGAAGTTGTGAAAATATTTTTGTATACAATTATTCATGAGTACATATAAGGTGTAATCCACTACTAGAACAATTTTTCAGGAGTGTGACTTTTTGGCATTGTTGTCAAAGAGGGAGAGAATGAATTCATGAAATTTATCCTTGAGGGAGATATTAAGAGAGAATGAATTGCTACTATTTACTCATGAAGGAGATTCAGAATGTATGTTACAAAAACAAAAGATTTATCCAAGAGGTAGATTCAGATCAGAGATGAAAGTGGAAACAGAAATATCAACTCAAAGGGAGTACAATTATGTATTAGAGAGTTGCCATCATCAATTCCTATAACACTGTTATAGTGATTTCCATAAATGCCAAAGATGGATATTGTTGATCAATTGATAAATATTCGATGGAGATGATGAAGACTGAGTGATACAGAGTATCATGATTACAGAAATGGTTAGATCAGTTGTTGTTTTGTCATTGATGTCAAGCAATTGATTAATTGATTTGATTATGTTACCATATCTTAAGAGGAGAAGTTAAATGGGTGAAAAATGCAGACCAAAAAATGATGAATTAATGATGATAGAGTTCTTTTCTACTATATATTTGATGTTATCAAATCGATACAATTGATTGATCAAGTTAGAAACTACAAAGAATTAAAGTTATGACTGAAAGAGTCACTTTACCAAGCTATACAAAGTCAGTCAGTAGAATGTTATGTGAGTCAGTTATAGTTACCAAACATCGAGTGAAAGTCAAGCACTGACCACCGAAGATTAGTTAGACACCGAACATAGAATGAAGTCATTTACTGAGTTGCAAAGAAATTTTTACCAAGTATAGGATATTGATTATGAATGATGATAAGATCAAATTTAATGTGAAGCGATGATGAGCTGGATGGGGAAATGAGTTAAATGATGTTTTTTATAAGATCTACGAATAGGAAAATTCAATGAGAATATCTAAGCCAAAAATGAAGAGGTTAAACTGAATTGTTAAGAGTTCCAAGAAAATTACAAGTTCCAAGGTAAAAGTGAGATGGTTTACCGAGTTGTGAAATATGAAGAAGATGATCAAACGAATGAGTGCAAATGAAGGAAAATCAAATTAAGCAGATTAAGAGGCAAAAGTGTGTCTATGTAAAGAATGAGAAATAAATAGAGAACAAAAAGAGGTTGGCGAATTTACCAGAGAAGAATAAGAAGCTAAAGAACAACATTTACCAAGAAGAATAGAGAAATAGAGATTGAAGAATATATAGTCTAAGAAAGAGATCAATGGATTATGTGATGCCAGTATTTAATTAAGCATAAAGGATCTGACACAAGCAAAGGTAGTTGCTATATTTACATATCAAAGTTTATTTTTTCTTATTAATATTTGTAATAGAGAAATCTCTTAACCAAGTGGATTTAATAGTCCTATTTGTAAAACCTAGACTTAGGTGAAATTCTAAAAGAGTGTTTAAAAACCTCTAACAAGGCCACTCCTAACAAGGTGAAGATCTTAATAGATCTGAGGTAAATCTCCTAACAGGGTCACATTTAGAAAATGTGTTTTGTAATCTTTAACAAGATAAGTTTTTAACCGAGCGTACTTTAGAAGGGTACATTTTTATTGTGGGTTACAATTCCCATAGAGGATTTTCCCAAATTGGGTTTCCTCGTTAAATCTGGTGTCAACCATGTTAATTTTATGTTGCTAAGTTTGAATGATTTATTTAAATATATGAGATGTATTTTTATTTAAGTTATTAATTTATTTGGTTATTTATTGTATTCAGTATTACCGAGTGAATCAGTGAGTTCAATTTTAAATATAAATTTTTTGATTTATCCGATTCACCCCCCCCCCCTCTCAGTGGACCAACATGAAGATCCTTCAAATGTGTCTCATTATCAAAACCTTTAGTAACATTATATATATATATATATATATATATATATATATATATATATATAATGAAAATTATGGAATGTGTAAGTGGTATTAACAATCTAAATTTGTGGGCTTGACTTTTTGGTGAAATGGTGGGGCTTCTTCCCTATAGTACCTACAACCAAGGTTCAGTTCCCTATAGGGTTTCTCTCTACCATAGTTCTCAATATAGATTTTCTTATCTTGATTCTTGGTGAAATAGTGGGGCTTCTTGCTTTTAGAGATTACAGTCAAGGTTCAAGAAAATTTTAGGGCTTGGCCCTTTGGTAAAATGGTGGGAATTATTGTCTCTAGTTCCTACAACCAAGGCTCAAGTCCCCATGAGGTCTCTCTCTATGATGGTTCTCAATGGAGAGTTTCTTATCTTGATCTTTGGTGAAATAGTGGGGCTTCTTTCCTATAGAGATTACAACCAAGGTTCAAGAAATTTTAAGGGCTTGACACTTTAGTGAAATGATAGGCATTATTACCTATAGTTCCTACAACCAAGGTTTGTTTCCCCATAGGGTCTCTCTCTATCGTGGTTCTCAATGGAGATTTTATTATCTTAATGCTTAGTGAAATAGTGGGGCTTCTTGCCTATAAAGCTTACAACTAAGATATATATTAATTGGATTTACCCTTTGGTGAAATGGTGGGGCTTATTTCCTATAGTTCCTATAACCAAGGTTCAAGTCTCCATGAGGTCACTCTATACTATGGCTCTTAATGGAGAGTTTCTTATCTTTATCCTTGGTGAAATAGTGGGGCTTCTTGTCCATGGATCTTACAACCAAGGTTCAAGAATAATTTTAAAGGGATTTAATCTTTGGTGAAATGATAGGGATTCTTTCCTGTAGTGTCCACAACCAAGGTTCAAGTCCCCAAGGGGTCTCTCTCTATAATGGATCTCAATGGAGAGTTTATTATGTTGATCCTTGGTGAAATAGTGGGGCTTCTTTATTGTAGAGATAATAGCCAAGGTTCAAGTATTTTTTTTAATGGTTTTGACCCTTGTAAAATGGTGAGGGTTATTTCCTATAGTGCCTACAACTAAAGTTCAAGTTTGCATGGGGTCGCTCTCTATCATGGATCTCAATGGAGAGTTGCATATCTTGATCCTAGGTAAAATAGTAGTGATGATCATATTTTATCATTAGTATGCAAAGAAAATAGTTTTGAGCCGTCGGTAACATGATCACCAAAAGACAAGATTATAGCGCAACCCCACACAACAGTTTATAGAGGTCACCGAAACTATTTTTCACTGACAGAACATGTTACAATGTAAACTGACAGACAAGTTCACAGAGGAACCTGATAGACAAGTTCACAGTGAACACCGAAAGTCAGTCTACAAAGCATCCCAAGCACTAGTCTACCGAGAGACAACTTTATTTAGAGAAATGTGGATCTAAGTTACTTGTCGGATAAAACACTTAAGTTTTATATTTATCTTTAAATTTTATCTTTAAATCCATTTCTTGAGGGACAAGTAAAGCAAATTTAATTATTTTAATCAGTCTAACTGATTGAAAACATGCAAACTAGGAGATCGAGGTCAAGTTGTAAACCTTTGATCATAGAGTTTTCATAGCTATGTGTGAAACCTATTTAGGTCAATTTAATGTATAAATAGATGTGTAATTCAGAACAAGAGAATGTGGTGATGATTCTATCCGTAGAGACATCTATGGATCAGATACATAGTTTCATGCAGAAGGAAAACAAAAGATGAAATCAGTTATAAAGAACAAGATTCAAGGCTACCAAGCAGAACATAGGTATTAATCAATCACTATAGGTGATACATCATATTGTAAACTTTAAAGGATTTGTACTCAACAATTTAGGATTACATTATACTCAGGTCAATAAGTATTTTTTACTACATTCTAACAAGTGTAGAAAATAGAACAAATCCTTTAAGAAGGTGGATGTAACAATACTTTTGTAAATCTCTTAACCGAGTGCACACTAAACAGTGTTGCTAAAGCTCTTAACAGAGTAGACCTTAACCAGTCTAAACATGTTACTCCTTACAGGGTAAGATCATCAGAAGTGATCAAACTTGTAAGCCTTAACTAACCCCTTTCATTCTGCAGATAGTGAAGCTTTGTGGGTTTCATCCCCACCATAATTTTTACCCTCTAACAGGGGTTTTCTACGTTACCAAATATTGTTTCATGTGTCATTACATTTCATGAATGTTTACATGAAAATTAATTTTATGAATTAATATTACATGCACAAAGATATAGTATCATATATGGTCGGTAATGCAAGGAACTGATTACTAAAGGATTAAGCTTAATTGATAAAAAAATTTAAGGGTACTGATTCACCCCTCCCCTCTTAGTACACACAATTCCATTATTCCAACAATTGGTATCAGATCTAGATCTCTTATTTGGAAAAGTTTAAATCACTTGAGAGAAAAGATCATACAATGGAAAGGTATAAGCTAGACAAGAATATTGCAAATCATAAGTTGCAAATACAGATCTTCTATGAACAATACAAAGAATCTAGAATCAAGATGAGAAAGCTACAGGAAGAAAGAAAGGTTATGACATTTGGCTGCAATGAAACAAACTATCATGAAGAAGAGATACCTAATTTATTTGAGTCATCAAGATCTACATCTAGCAATTCATCAGACACATTAGAAGGAAGCATTACAAGTCTAAATGAAATGAATCAACTTTTGGATGGATAAGTGAAATCACTACAAATCGGTTAAGAGACACAGATGGTAAGGATGATTGAGGTTATGAATAATGCTAGACAAGATGAGAAAGAAAGAACACTAGCTATTGATGACAATAGGAAGATCACTGAAAAGCTACAAGAGAGAGAATAAAAAATACAAAGACTTACTGAACATCATCATGAGATCACCAATAAAATTGTTCTTATGAGTCATGAGGCAAACCGAGTGAACATAGAACTGAGTGGGAAATTGGAATCTATTGGTGATTTAAGAGAAGAAAATGAAAAACTAAAGCATGAAGTAAGGATTCAAAAACAACACATTGATATGATCAAGAGAGCTGAAGAAAGCACAAAAAGAATGGATGATTTTTTGGATGGACAAAGAAGAGTCAACATCAATACTGGTATAGGGTATACCGAGCATGGAGAATCACCATACCAAGCTAATAAAAAATATGTCTACACAAATCCAAGACCAAGGAAGAAGTCATGCAATCACTGTGGAAATCCAGGCCACACATCAAATGTTTGCAGAAGCAGAATTAAAGGTATTCCTAAATCCACATCTACATTCATAGGAAATGTTATAACTGTAACAAGAAAGGACACAAAGCACATAAATGCAGATCTAAGGTAAAATAACCAAAGAAGGAAACCTACATGGAAAAATATTGTCCTATGTGAAAAATTCATGGGAACACAACTCTTGAATGCAAGAAAAAGAAAAAGCAAGCATGGAAGCCAAAAGAACAAGAAAATTCTTATCAATGGAAAAGAGTCAGTAACTCATATGTTTGGGATTACAATACATGGACAAACTGCACAACATGTGGTATATATGGGCACATAGCTGAAAATTGCATGAGAAAATGGATGAGAAGGTCTAGAAGCTGGACTAACCTTGGAATGACATGCTTACACTATCATAGGGTTGGTCATCTAAGTAAGGACTACAGAGACCAAGTGACAGAGACAAGCACTTTTGCTAATGGAAATATCATTGAAGACATCAGGAAGATGAGAAAAAAAATATCGAGGAAAGATACAAACATAGATGATGCTAGACCAAGAAATATAATTGGTGACACCCTGTCCAATGGATCTAGTGATATCACCACCCCTACCTAAGCAGAACAAGTAAGTATGGAACTATACTATACCAACTTATACTTTACATCAGTTCCATTATACATTGATAAAACACCAAACTAGCATGAATAAAGATGCACTATGGTATTACTTGTGAATTTGTGAACCCAATCTCGTCGGTCAATACATGCCGAGAATCGTTGGTATACATATAAAAGTTAAGTTGTTGATGTAAACCAAGTAGCATCAGTAATCATGTAAAAAACAATCAGTCTTTGCCCAATATCAAGCACTGTTGGTGAACATGTGAAAGGTCAATTGAACTGACACTTAACCTGAGCATCACATTCTCACCGAGAATGAATTTAGCATGTTCCTTGAGTGACTCCATCTTTGAACACCGAGAAGTGGGTAACGCATTTATTGCACCACTTAGGGCATCATCTATAAAAAGGTGAAAGAAAAGCACATTCATTCACAAAGTGATAAACAACGAAGAAGCAGAGCAAAGTAGAGCATAGAGAGAAGAACAACGACTAGATTGTAGAAGCAACTAACAAGCACATTCATGGCATTCAGACAGATTCACAGCTTCTACAATAGGTCAAGTGAGTAAATAAAGACTCACCAAGCTCATAGTTTGTTTAGAGGAAAATCCCTCATTTCTAGAAACAATGGCAACCACATCTCACATTTCCAAGATCAAGAACGCCAAAGATAAAAAGGTTAACCTAATCAATAACACTACATGTGAAGAGCCTAAGTACAAATTCTGCCTAGAGGTTTCTTAACAACTCGATGATGCATAAGAGTTTTCAAGCATACCACCTAGGTTTTTGCTGATCGAGGATGTCCGAGCGTATATCCACTGCAAAGTTGCACAAATCAGAGATCTAGAAGTTGAGGAAGCTTACAAGAAGATTTTCACATATGGAACCATCAAGGATGAACATAAACATATTGAGGTGAAAGGGCTAAAAAATTCCCTAATGTTCCGAAAGGATTTTAAGACCGAATGGATCTAGATAGTTCTTAGCTGAGTACATGACCAAAAGATGTGCCTCAACAAGCCAAAATAGATTACTAAGGATGGTATACATGCAGTGACCGGTTATCCAGTAACCGACAAGGCTAAGGCACTCAAACATCCTCCAACATAGAAAATATGATATGTGCAGTATGGGATGGCAAAGGATTGAAGGTAAATTCCATCACCAATCCAGAACTAAAATTTGGTGCATATGTGTTGGGATACAAGGTATTCCAAGACAACAGAATGAATAGCATTGCATGCAGAGCAGTAGACACTACTCACAAGATTGTGAAGAAGGGTCTACAATTGGATCTATCTGAGCTTCTACTGAAGCAATTGGAGGAGAACATGAGGACCATTAGATAACAAAAAACTAATTTATGTAAGTTTGGTTCACTCCTCATGTGCATATTTTTCTACTTTCAAGAATTTTTCCCATCTGTCGGTAATGTCAACTGGGACACTACCCGACCAGTGATAATTCAAATTAATGAATTCATTAAGTCACTAGGGGACAAATTTACATCAGTCATGGATGAATATTTCACTGGATTAAAGGAAAGATTGCAGAAATGGATGAGGATACCAGAACAACTGGTGGATCAATATAAAGATGATATTTGTTTTATAGTGGACACCAATATAACTTTGATCAAACTAGTTGTACCAAGGATAGCATGGTTAGAGCCCATTGACTATGACAAATGCTATTGAAGCATTATTGAATGAACCACCAGAAAAATCATTACCAAGATTTGGCACCTATGAAGAAGCTAAGGCCAGAATCAAAATAGGCTTAGTTGTTAAAAAGATAGACAAAAAGAAGACCAAAATAGTAAAGAAAATTGAAAATAATTTGTCGGTCAATGAAGAAGAAACATAACAACAAGAATCCACCGAGGGATGGTCACCCATTGGTGAAGGTGAAAAAGTGAGTGATTCTAAATCAACAGAGTCTGATGTACCACCCCCAAAGAAACCAAGGACAACTGCTGCATCAAGAACAAGGAGTCAAACTACAAAAGAAGACTAGCCACCAGTTAAGAAAGGAAAAGTGAGGACTTATAAAATAAAGCCTCAAACTGGGAAAACATCAGAACCAAAGAAGAGAAGGAGATTAATATGAAGCAAGGAAGATAAGGAAGACACTGAACAAGATGAACAACCTGAAAAGCATAAATTTCCTAAGACAATTAATCAGATTGTTGCATCAATAGTCAAGACAGGTAGCATATCTGATCCAAAGATTAGGCAATGGCTAACTCTGAATCCTGAGGATCAGAATAAAATAGAATAAGCCAACATCAAGACAATGTGTGTATTCAAATATGTACCTATACAGTTTGATAAGATGATGCCACAAGAACTTCTAGATAGGTTATCAGCAAGGTGGACATTTGCATTAAATTTTGAAAGACAAATAAGGGAAAGATCCCTATTTTCTATTATGCCACCCAATTCAAAGATGGAAGAAATTGATGAAATGATGAAATTGCATTCAAAGAAGTTCTCAGCAAAATTGAGAGCCAACAAAGTACTACATGGAAGCTTAATAGAGCTTGAAAAATAAAGTGATGATGCTTGGATGAAAATACTCAATGTACCTAAAGAGGATACAAGCCCTCAGAGGGTATTAGCACTTATCGAGAAGCCTCACAATGAAGAAATAGAGGCAACACCGATCCCTGAACACATTTTAATAAATGACGTTGAGCATGTCAATTCAGTTGAATTGAACACAGAAGAAAGTAAAGTAATGGATGACATACCTCATATTTTGGATTCATTAGGAGACACAATAGATGTCACAATCCAAGATGTGACAATAATAGATATCACTGGAGGTGATCCTACTGATGAAGATGTCATTGTTACCTCCAAGAAAACCAAGGAACATGACACATCAACGGATGTTGCATAGGTTCATATACCAAGATAAATATCATTATTGATACAAGCTAGCAATATCATCTCAGAAAAGGAGAAGTTACCCGACCATGATGCAAGCATACCCGAGGATAAAGGTGAAGAGGAGAAGAAAAGCACAACTGATGAGAATAAAGTACCAAATGGAGAGAAAAAAGATGCAAGTGAATAAAAATGTGATGCCACACCAAAGGATACCGAAGGAGAAGCTACAGATAAAGCTAAGGTTTATGTGGAGATGTCTACCAACAACCAACAGGTAAATACTGAGTAGCAGCCAAAAGGCACAACACCCCCAAAGTCTTCACCAAGTAAATTTGACCAAACAAAGGATCTTGCTATGGTACTACATACAATTGCCTCCACCATAATTTCAAAGAAAAAGAAGAAGAAGAAGAATAAAAATCCAGTCACCTTGGATGAGATAATTGAAATACCAGACTGTGGTCCTAGGACATTGGATCCAGAGTCACTTACAAAGTATGTAAAAATTTGTAAAAGGAATCTATACACAATAAAATAAAAAAGGAGAAAAAGGACATAGAGGTATTAGAAACTATTAAGGATATCTTATTATAGATTATACCTGATACTGAAATTGATCAAAATACTTCTATACTTGATCAATTAACAGTTCTTACTGAAGCCATCACATCACAGAAAGTTGATGTAGAGAAGGTAATAGAAGAACGTGCAGAGCAAAAGTACCAATACACATTAACAGAGAAAATCAAACAAAAAGTGGTAGAGAACAAGGTAAAACTATCTAAACTAGTCAATACATTGGAATGAATCATTTCAAAAGTTATAACCTTAGTTTAGAAGTTATGCATTATAGAGAAATTCACTAAGGACAGTAGTAAAAAGATTGCAAAGATAGATGCAGATCTTAATGCTAGTGCACAAGGTCTCACAACCAATGATAATGCATTCAAGTTGCATTATGAATTGAGACTTGAGATTCTAGAGGCAGAATCCAAATTCAAAGATGAGGTAACTGATCTCCAAGCTCTACTAGTACCAAATCTAACATTACTGCAATAGCATATGTCTTCGGCAAGACAATTGATTGCCACCCCAAAAATCTCTGTAATAGAAAGAATATATGATATGCATGAAAGAATCACCTTGAAGATCATGACCCTTGAGCACCTTAGAAAACAATGGGAAAATAAAATCGAGGACATTCAGAAGTCCCATTCTCACATTTTTGACAAATTATAAGTATGAAACCTTTGTCATTATTATTAAAAAAGGAGAATTGATTTGATACAAAAGGAAATGATTTGGTGTGATAAGGTGAAAGGGAAAAATAATGAAGGGGGAAATATATGTATAAAGGCAAGTGTATATACATGTACATATACTATACCAAGGCATGCACATAGGGGAAGTCATATTGACAAGGTAAAACATAGGTGTATATACTAAACATTTTAGTTTTGCACGTATCAATTTTTTATACTAATGTCAAAGGGGGAGATTGGTGATCATATTTTTCCATTAGTATGCAAAGGAAATAGTTTTTGAAACATCGGTAACATGATCACTAAAAGACAAGATATAGTGAAACCTCACACAACAGTTTACAGAGGTCACCAAAACTAGTTTTCACAGACAGAACGGGTTACAATGTAAAATGACAGACAAGTTCACAAAGGAAACTGACAGACAAGTTCACAGTGAACACCAATAGTTAGTCTATAGAGAAACCCGAGCACCAGTCTACCAAGAGACATCTTTATTATAAGAAATGTGGATCTGAGTTACATGTCAAATAAAACATTTAAGTTTTATATTTAGCTTTAAATCTTATCTTTAAATCCATTTCTTGAGGGAGAAGTAAAGAAAATGTAATTATTTTAATTAGTCTAACTGATTGAAAACATGCAAACTAGGAGATCAAGGTCAAGTTGTAAACCTTTGATCATAGAGTTTTCATAGTTATGTGTGAAACCTATTTAGGTCAATTCAATGTATAAATAGATGTGTGATCAATCAGAACAAGAGAATGTGATGATGATTGTAGCTGCAAAGACATCTATGGATCAGATACAGTGTTTCATGTAGAAGGATAGAAAAAGATGAAATCAATTATAAAGAACAAGATTCAAGGATATCAAGAAGAATAGAGGTCTTAATCAATCACTATAGGTGATACATCATATTGTAAACTTTAAAGGATCTATACTCAGCAATTCAAGATTGCATTATACTCAGGTCAATAAGTATTTTTGACTACATTCTAACAAGTGTAAAAAATAGAAGAAATCCTTTAAGAAGGTGGATTTAACAATCCTTTTGTAAATCTCTTAACCGAGTGCACACTAAACAATGTTTCTAAAGCTCTTAACATAGTAGACCTTAACCAGTCTAAACATGTTACTCCTAATAGGGTAAGATCATCAAAAGTGATCAAACTTGTAAGCCTTAACTGGTCCCTTCCATTCTGTAGATAGTGAATCTTTGTGGGTTTCATCCCCACCACAATTTTTACCTTCTAATAGGGGTTTTCTAAGTTACCAAATCTTGTGTTATGTGTCATTAAATTTCATGAATTTTTACATGCAAATTAAGTTTATGAA
The DNA here is from genome assembly GCA_018584345.1 of Thuja plicata. NCBI lineage: Eukaryota > Viridiplantae > Streptophyta > Pinopsida > Cupressales > Cupressaceae > Thuja > Thuja plicata. The sequence goes on along the minus strand of MU228250.1, from coordinate 3,054,750 downwards.
TTGATATTACATGCACAAAGATAGAATATCATATATGGTCGGTAATACAAGGAATTGATTACTAAAGTATTAATGTTAATTGATAAAAATTTTAAGGGTACTAATTCACCCCTCCCCTCTAAGTACACACCATTCCATTATTCCAACAAGTAGGGATTCTTGACTGTGGAGCTTAAAACCAAGGTTCAAGAAATATTTACTACTACTATTAAGATTCTCCTTCCTAGGGTTGATGAGGTTAATCTTTTCCAACACTCTTTTCATGGTGTTTTTGTTGTTGAGTCTCTCTCTTTGAAGGTTCCTCCACCCTCTCCTTGTGGTGGGGACTATCTTGAAAGTATTGTTTGAGTGGTTGTCCACAAGAAAAGGAAATATCACTTTGTTGTCATTAGTCCTCCTCCCCATGATGTGGACGAGTTGTCTAACCACTCTTGATGTGGGTTGCTAGATGTGCTGCTAGTCTATTTTCAATGATCTTTGTTGACCTTGTTGTAAATTTTTTCTTCGGTCTATAGTGTTAACGCCTCTGGGATGTGGTTTTTTAAGGGTTAACACCCTTATTTTGCTACTTTTAATATATTAAAATTCAAAATTGGTGAATAAATAATACTTTTTCCTTCTAGGACAGTGAGCATCATGGCCTTCCTATGAATTACTAATGCATGGGCATGTGAATTTTTTTACTTGTGCATAAAAAAACATTATCTTTGGCTAATTGTGCTTTCAAAACAACAATATAGGTTCTAAAATCTCATTTGGTGCATCAACTTCAGTTGTAGTTTTTATTTTTAAAGTATTTTATCTTCACTTTTCCCAACAAGAAATAGATTGGCAAAGAATTGAAAGGATCAAACCTTTTCTAGAGGTTGATCTCTACCATTTGATCTCACACTCTAAGAGGTCCTCCCTTGTATGAACATGTGCATAAGTTGACATCTCATCCAAGGTGAAAACCTTGTTAATAACAATGACCACACATCCCATGTCATACTTCACATCTGCACTCACAAGAGATAATCAATAGAATGATAGTCTACTCACCTAATCAACCTTACTTTCTAAATATGTGCATGCCTTTATACATTCACACTCATAAAATACAACCAAGTGGTAATATAATATTTATCACGTTTCTCTAAACTACATACAAAACCTTTGAGCCTTCATTTAATTTTTGATGCTAAATTTTCACAACGTTAATGTTTTTCTTCCAAATAATAATTAATTATTCTATATGGTATAAGAACATCCATGATGTAAGGAAAATCTTACATGAACCCAAAAAAATGATTTATTTTTATTTCTATTTGGTTTGGAAAATACTCATTCATTTACTTTAAAAAGGCTTGATGAGTGTCTTAGAACTTTCAAATTTTCAAAAAGGCCTAATTTATGTAGGGTCTCTATTTTTTTTGTCAAAATGCATATGAACAGGTGGGTGAGTTTCAAAAAGGCCTAATTTTTGTAGAGATTCAAGATTGATTTTTTTACAATGTGGGTAAGTTTTAAGCCAAGATGATGCAAGAGCATCCAACAATCAAATAAAATGTCATTCTTCAATAATAAAAAAATTGAAGTGCCAAGTGAGAGAATGAAATTTTGTGGTAAGAAGATAATTAAAAAGAAGTAGAAACAAAAATCATTTTGAACATGAACATGAAGAGGGGAAATATGCATATGAAAATAAAATTGAAAGGATAGTAGGTTAACTGAAAGAGGTAGTTAAACATTTAAAGAAGAAGAATGATTATTTTGGTATAGCCTAGAGAAACTGAATGCCACTTGCAAAATTTTAAGAGCCCAAATTATTGTTTTAAAATTAAATAAAATAAGGATCAACTCTCAAATGTAATGAAAGGAAAGAAAAATATTATTATTTCTTCTTCAAAGGTGTTACATAATCACTAATAGGGACTATTAAGCATGTGACTAAATCAACCTAAGGGAGCATGTGAGCCAACAAATCAAGCCTTCATTCATAATATAGATTAGGAGAAAGACATGTTTTAATAATATACTTGAAATCGATAAAAAATATCAATGTCAAAGATATAGTGTTTTATTAAAAAAATTCAAGCACTAGAGAGAACCCCTTGAACCTTAAAAATAATAAATTAAAGCATATAAAACTTTCAAGTAGGAAAGAGATTAAGGCTCTTAGTTTAGATATCATCCAATGTCAAGAATTTAAAGACTTAAAATAACAACTCGAAATGTATGTTAATAATTATAACTTGTGAAAGACATTATATAAACAAGAGACACAAAGCATAAAATTTCCTTCCAATAGTGTAATTAAATCAGAGTTAAGATTAGGTAGAAGAAGGAAAATGGATATGTAGTTATAAAGAGGCATAGATATAGATATATGGGACAAGGAAGAGGGAGACAGAGGGATAGTAATGGATAGACAAATTAGGTAGGAAATTATGTCTAGAGACAGAGTTGGGGAGAGGTAGAGAAAGAGAAATAGATAGAGATATGGAGAGAGGTATAGAGAGATAGAAAGATAGAGAGTGATAGAGAGATAGAAAGGGAGTAAAAGAGAGGCAGATATTTAAAAAGATAATTCTTGATTTATGGGTGAATGTTAGAAATTCATAGAAGCTACTATGTAGGCTTCATTTCTGAAATTCAACGAGTTATTGTGTCATATGAGGGATGATTAGTTTTTTGTAGTTCCTTGTAGCCTGGGCTACTTTGGTTAAAGTTCTATTTGTTCCTTTTTGTTATATGTAAACCTTTATTTTTGTAGATATTTTTAAATCAATTGTTTTACTTTTTTACCACTGAAACTAAAAATAGCAAATTTAATGATTTTTGCTATTTTTGGAAATGATATAAGTAATTTTTTTATTTTGTTAATGCATGTAAATTAGTATGTTGCCATTTGATTTCTACTTTCTAGAATAATTTTATCTTTATTCTAAATAAATTTTGATTTTGTGTGTCTCAGTATTTCTTCGTTAGTAAGAAGTTTCTCAATATGCTTAAGATAAGGTGAAATAAGCTTCATTTTATATAGGTAACCTAGCTTTGGGGCTTCATATAATTCATTTTATTTATCATGAGAGTAACTTCCTCTTTTTATGGTAACATGTTATTCATGTCCTTGTCTCCCTTCCACGTATGTATTTTTGTCCTTAAAAATTCATATATAACCATAGCTTACTTCCATCAACCAGTTCTTTGTGATGAACTATAACTAATTGAATGTTTGAAGATGTTAATTTAATGATCACCGAGCTACAAAAAGTTAAATGCAAGACGTTAAATTAGTTAATGTATTATATTGTCATTGATGTCAACTTGATATAATTTGATTGGTTATATACATATTGTCAAAGACTTCAAAGAACCAAATAGATAAAATTTATGTTATCAGTAATGCATAAAAGTTCAGTATACACCAAATGACAACAAACACCGATAGACAGTGCACACCGATGGATAGAGAACCTCGAGAAGAGTCACAGTGATACCTGAGCAAGCATTACTGAGAAAAACCAAAGTGATACCCGAGGAGAACTGAAAGTCACAGTGTTGCCCGACGGACAGACAACCCGGGCGGACAGAGATGCCCAAGGACAACTAAAGTCAAGACCAAGAAAATAAGGAGTTAAACATCGATCAGAACTGAAGTTCAGAAATGACAAAAGACTTAGCTGATAGGAGCTAGACATGAATTTAACTATTTGATTACATTGTTTTCATCGACCAGTTAAAAGATAGAGATTTAAATCTATTTTTATTCTAGTTGTCAAGAAGAAATATATGGGATAAAACCAAAGAAAGCTTTAAAGAAAGAATGATGAGATTTGTGGATCACGTCAAGAACAAGAAAGATAAGGACTTAGAAAATGGTGAAATCATGTCTATACAAGAGACAAGATAATTCATTATGAAAAGAGGATGTTGAAGAGAATTATGGTGAAGATAGAAGTCTTCATACAGACCTGATAAAACAAGCTGAAAGATAAAACTAAAGATTTATGCGGACACCGAGAAATAGAGAAGGAACAACATTCACCAAGAAGAAAGAAGTGGAGAAAAGGAACTCTTAGATTAGGCTGAAATCTAATCTCTCAAGAACACCTGCATGCAAACCTGTCACAAGGAAGAAGCAAAGACAGAAGACAGAAGAAGCTATGGAGGCCAAAAAGCCAAAGACATCATATCCATGTTCAAAGAATGAATTTCTATTATGAACAAAATGATTACAATACAATCTCCTTATGAAATGCAAAGAGGTGAATCCTTATAAAAGGATACCAAAACCCTAAAGGTGAAAACC
>MU228250.1:3017314-3050296 GCA_018584345.1 Thuja plicata | reverse complement strand
CTATGGGTCCCGACAACTAGGCCTGATCAGGTACCCAAGTACAAGAAATAAACTAGATGAAGGAAACTAAGCCTCCAATCTAGGGAAAGTCCCAAAGAAAGGAACAAGAAAGAGAAAGAAGCATCTCTGAAGCATGAAGTTGTAAACACTGTCAGAAGAAACTACTGGAACCCCCACTGAAGTGCATGACTAGGTAGAGAAGACAAAGTCTGAAGAGTTGATCAATCGAACCAAGGAAGCAATAGAACCAACAGGTGAACCCCCCCCCCCCCATAATGCTGAACAGGGAGAGGGGTGACAGGAACACTAAAATGCAATGCCAGAAACATCTGCAGAAAGCAGAAATAGGAACACCAACAGTGCAACAAAAGTACAAGCAAAGGATAAAGGGTGATGTCACTAACACACAACATGGGCTAATGTCGTAGAAGGTACACTCACTTGACAAAGGTGGATGAGCACAAAATAGAAAAACATCATAACCCCGCATGGCACTTTATAACTGAGTGCAAGTACAAAAAACACACAAGGTGCTTGAAATTCCAGAAATGTAGAAGTAGGCACTTTATCTTAGTGTGTTTACAGAAATGAAAATGCTACAAAAGAGAATCATACAAGCTCAGAAGTCAGAAAGAAGAGTGAGCCAAAAGATCAGAAGAAGAGATCCTAGGACCTGTAGAACCCAAGTAATCCACCAGAGTGCAAAAAATCAAATCTCAAAGGAGAGAGAACCTGGAGCAGAATCTAAAAAAAAGACCCCTACAACTGAAAATCTCACTAGACCAGCTTTCTGACGATATTTGGTTTGCCAAAAATAGAGTTCAGATGAGCAAGATATGGCTCCCGGAAGGCAAAACCAAACATCAGACTTTGACAGCAAAAAACACTATCCAAAAAGTAGAGCCAAAAAACCTAACCACCATGGTCAAAAAGAGCTCGAAAAGAGATTTTTGACGATATAACGAAATCCAAAAAAGGCCTTTGTATGCTCCAAATAGAGTGAAAAAGGTGAGAAGGGCCCCAAAATGTCCAAAATCCAGGTTTTAAGCCCCTGGGGCTAAAAAAATTGGGCCCCTGGGCGCATGGCGCGCGCAGGGGCTGAAACCGGAGCCCTCGGTCGCCATGTGACTGACCACAGTGCAAAGAAGAGCCATCAGGGCTTAAAAACCCACCGGGCAGCACAAGTGGTGGTGGAACCGGCCGTAGGTGGCGAGATCAGGGCGGGGAGTAGTGGGGGCCGCGAAGGGCAGTGGCAGCAAGCGGAGGAGGGTGGGCCGGGTGGTGGGCGATGCCAGGGCCGGTGGTGGCAGGGGCCAGGAGGAGCAGGGGCCGGTGGAGCTGCTTCTGGAGGAGCCTGCAATGGGTGGCATGGTGGCACCTTTTTAAACACACTGGTCACGCTTTAAAAAAGTGAAAAAACCTTAGAAAAATAGGTTTTTTAAATTTTTTTAAATTTTTTTCTTAGTTTTCGTGTCGTACGGCACTGGAAACCAAATTTTTTTGCCTCCAGATCCTAGATGTCCAAAATGGACAAGTTTTATATGTATTCTGGGGTTTTTGGGTTCTCTGAGCTCAATGAAGATGTCTGTTTGAGCTCAAAGTGACCAGAAACAAAACCCAAAATAAAAAATACATTAAAAACCTTTGAAACCCTTGAAAATATTTTGTTTATGGAATGCTTCAATGAAACATGAACAACGAGAAACAAGCGAGCTCTGATACCATGTTGGATTAGGCTGAAAGCTAATCTCCCAAGAACACCTGCATGAAAACCTGTCACAATGAAGAAGCAAAGACAAAAGACAGAAGAAGCTATGGAGGCCAAAAAACCAGAGACATCATATCCATGTTCAAAGAATAAATTTCTATTATGAACAAAATGATTACAATACAATCTCCTTATGAAATGCAAAGAGGTGAATCCTTATAAAAGGATACCGAAACCCTAAAGGTGAAAACCCTAGAGAATAATGAGATGCCTAAGTTTAACTTAAGCGTAGAGTATAATAGACTAATAATTAAATAAATTAATTATTATCTACAATATGACTAATCTAACAGGAACAAAAGAGAAACATTGATCAGAAAGGTATTATGAGCTTACAATAGGTCTGAACATCTGCAAGATTAAGTTGTATTTATTAACAGATCATATATTGTTTCAGTTTAACCATTGATTTAGAAAATCTCTTAAGAGAGTGGGATTTAACTATCCTTTTTATATAAAGAGGAGAAGAAGAATGAGGATGAAGGTGAGGAGGGAAATATGATGCAACTAACTTTAAAGGTAGAGAAAAAGAATAGTAAGAAAAGGAGAATGGGCCCAGATGAGGTCGGGTTTGAAAGAGATGATAGAATCCCGAAAAGAAAAGTTGACTATGGGGCTAATATGGAAGAATGGCTTAGTGAGGAGATGATGATTATAAAGAAACAATTGACTGGGATGCAGGGGGCAATGGAGACTTTCAAATCCAAGGTTGAGGAAATGGAGAAAAAGTTGATGATTAAGGTAAATGACAGCAACAGAGAAGAGGAGTTCACTACTAGAGTTAATGAGACTGTGGAAGAAAAGATAAAAGAAATGAAAGAAAAAATAAGCCACAATGGGCACATGATATGGGTCATCCTTAAGCACACTAAAGATGGGCTGCAAGTGTTGATTTAGAACCTAAAAGTGTTATACACTTATCTGGAAAGAAGCCTACTGGAAAACACCATAATTACCATAGAAGAAAAGGCTGGGAGCTCGGGCCTTGGTTCTAGAACCCAAAGTGGAATAAAAAGAAAAGTCCCTAAGATCCTGAAAGAGATGCTAGAGCTGATCCTTGAAAATATTGTAATGTTTCTTCTTCTGGTTTGGAAATTTTGCTGGAAATTGTGTGAGCCGTTGTGCTAGAAGTTGGGCTGGAAACTGTGCATCCCTTTGGCAGTTTTTGTTTTTTTGTGTTTTAGGTCTTTGTAGTCTCTTTGGGTCCTGACTTTTGTTTGATGTAGGCTTTCTATGTTTTTATGTGCCTTTGATGCTTATCTCTAGTTTCTTTTTGTAAAAGGTTTCGCGGTCCTTTCAAAATCTATTTTTACCTTAATCAAAAACCATCCTTTTTATATTGGCATACATCCCAAGGAGTATCAAAAGATTTTTCATGAAGATAGCATAGTGAAATCCAGATATCAAGTGACAAACTATTAAATTTAAATCCTCTAACAAGGTCACACTTAACAGTGTGTTTGTAACCATTAATAGGGTTGGCTCCTCACTGAACTCACTTTAGAAGAGTGAAAATTTTGGGTTACCGGTCCCAAGTGGTTTTTCCCCTAATAAGGTTTCCATGTTAAAAATACATGTGTCAAATGTGTATATGGTTCATTTCTTTGATGTTTTTCTTTACACACTACTAAAATAGGATTAATCAATAAACACTAAGTTATTTACTATATTTTGGTAAAGCCTAGATTGCTATTCGATAAAGCTTAAGAAAAAGGATTAATTGTATACTCTGAGCAGTAGTTATTTGTTAAGATTATTTAAAGGCATCCATCTTGTAGGACTAAAGATAACTAGAGGTTTATATGTGTGGCATAAAATTTTGGGTTGATTTATTGGATTAATTTTGAGGTCACTAATTCAACCCCCCCACCCCACTCACTTATTCTAACAATTGGTATCAGAGCTTGTGTGCTTAGAAAGGGAGTTTAAAGACTCAATCAAAAGATCACAAGATGAGAAAAAGGGATGTGCCTAAGTTGAACAAGGAAAAATTTTCATCATGGAAAAGAAGGATAAGAATCCACCTATCAGGTATTGGAAATGGTGTTACTCAATACTTTGATACTAAATTTGTTTTACCTACTGGACCTCCAATAGTTGATCAAATGAGAGAAAAACATGAGCACAATTCTATGATGATAGAAATTGCTTCCTCACTCTCCGATGCTGAATTTTAAGATGTCAAAATATGCACCACTGTAAAGAAAATGTGGGACAAATTGAAGCTAGTACATGGAGGAGATGCAAATGTGCTAAGAACTAAGGCACAAATCCTAAGAGGAAGGTTTGATGAACTAAGAATGAAAGGAGAAAACATCACTCAGTATAGTTGTAGAATCAAAGAGATAGTTAATGCTATCTGAGGAGTAGGAGGTGTAATTGAATAATAAATAGTGGTAAGTAAAATCCTAAGAACCTTACTGCCTGTTTATGCTATTAGAGTATCTGCTATACAAGAAATGAAAGCAGTAGAAAATAAAAATGTCTCTAGATAGTCTAATTGGTAGACTTATTTCATTTGAGATGAATAACTTTGACAACAGTCTCTTACCATCTATTGAGTGAGCATTTAAATCTTCTTTGAAAATAAGTAAATCAAGTCATAAACACACTATGAGAAATGATAGTGATAGTGATAGTGATGACCAAGAACTTGATGAGATTGAAGCAGTAATAGTTAGAAGACTACAAAGAGGAAAAGGTAGATGCAAAGGTAAATTACTATTGGTATGTTTTAATTGTAAAGAAATTGGACACTTTTTTGCTAGATGTCCTAACAAAAGAAAAGAAGACAAAAACAATGACAGGTCATATGAAAACAAGTTTGATAGAGGTGATAACAGAGATTACCGAAGAAACCAATAATTTGACATAAGAGACAACCGAGACTACAAGGACAAAGGAAAGAAAGCTTGTTACCTGGATGAGAACAAAGATAAGAAAACTATTACCGAATCTAATGAAGATATTGAGGTGGTATGTTTTTCTATGAACGATGATTTAGAAAAAGAGGAAAGGTATGTTGAGACTGCACTCATATCTAAGGTTAGTAAAAATGATGTCTAGATTAGTAATTGTGGTTGTACTCACCACATGACTAGAGATAAGGAAAAGTTTGTTACTTCTGAATATTATAATGGTGGATTAGTAAGAATGGGTAATGACTCACCTTGTCCGGTTGAAGGTAAAAGAACCATAATGTTAAATAATATGATCAGATGTGGAAATGCATATTGGGTTAAAGGACTTAACTATAATCTATTGAGTGCTTCACAGCTGAATAACATAGGACACCGAGTTGCATTTGAGAACAAAAAGGAAAAGATCTTTAATGAATCAAGAAGGTTGATCGGAACTTGTGAATAGACAAAAGGTAACCTATTCTATCTTGATGATATTAACTCCACTTGTTTAATGGCTAGAAACGAAGACATATGGTTGTGGCATAAAAGGTTATTTCATGTGAATTTTGACAACATGGTTAGGATAAGCAATAAAAGGAAAGTAAGAGGCTTACCGAGCATGTCAAAGCCTGACCATGTCATGTGTAAGAATTGTCAAAAAGATAAAATGAAAAACTTTAGTTTCAAGGGAAAAACCTACACATCTAATTCTATTCTAGAATTAGTCCATACTGACCTATCTAGACCTATGAGAACAAAGAGCTACTATGGAGATAGATACTTCACTCTATTTGTAGATGATTATTCTAGAATGATGACAGTTATGTTCTTAAAAGAGAAATCAGAAGCATTCAAGATGTTTAAATAGTATAAAGCTATTGTAGAAAAACAAAGTGGTAAGGAACTGAAATGATTAAGATTAGATAGAGGGGGAGAATCTATTTATGATGAATTCACTAACTTTTGTAATGGGCATGGAATTGAAAGACAAGATTTTGCACCAAGAACACCACAGCAAAATGGGATTGCTAAAAGAAGGAACATATCCATTATTGATTGTGCCAGAACACTGATGATTAAGAAAGGCATCACTCAAACATTCTAGAGAGAAGCTGCAAGTACAGTTGTCTACACATTGAATAGAGTTAAATTGAAGAAAGACAGCAATAAGATACCTTATGAGCTATGGTATGGACATAAACCCAGTGTAAGTTACTTCAGAATTTTTGGAAGTCAATTTTATATTTTGACAGATGATAGAAATGGAAATCTTGACTCCAAAGGTGAAGAAGGAATAATGCACCCGAGTATCAGGCTACAAACACAAAAATCAAGAAATTTCTCAAGATGATGCACCAAGCAATGAAGATCAAAATGAAGGTTAAGATGATGATCAAAATGATGAACAAAGAGCCAAACTGGTACTTTCCAAATATGTCAGAAGACACCATCCACAAAATCATATCATAGGAGACAAGAAGGCTGTAATGAGAACAAGAAGTAAGTCACTGAACACTAGATGTTTAAGTTGTGATTTTGAGCCTAAATATGTTAATACAACACTTGAAAATGAAGAATGGGTCAGTTCTATGAATGAAGAGATAGAAGAGATTGAGAAGAATGGAACATGGACATTAGTACCTAGACCAGATGACAAGAATGTCATGAATGTCATTGGTACCAAATGGATATTCAGGAACAAGCTGAATGAGAATGGAGAAGTCATAAGGAACAAAGAAAGATTAGTATGCAATGGGTATGCACAAGAAGAAGGTATTGACTATGGAGAAACCTTTGCACCCTTTGCTAGACTAGAAGGAGATAGAATTCTACTTGCTTATGTTTCTTACAAAGGATTCAAGGTATACCAAATGGATGTCAAATCTGCTTTCCTAAATGGAATACTAGAAGAAGAAGTATACATTGAATAACCAGAAGGGTTTTTTGATCCTAACAAGAGAAACATGGTTTGTAGACTACAAAAAGCCTTGTATGGATGAAACAAGAAATGAGAGCATGGTATGAAAGACTTCATTCCTATCTCATAAGTATTGGATATGTAAGAACAAGTGAAAATAGTAATTTGTATTTAAAAGAAGATTCTGATGATAACATTCTGATTGCTGAAATATTTGTTGATGATATCATATTTGGTGGTAATGATATGTTATGAAAATCATTTGCTGCTGAAATGAGAAAAGAGTTTGACATTTCAATATTTGGGGAGATCAAATTCTTTCTTGGTCTACAAATTATTCAATAGGATGCAGGCATATACATCACACAATCCAAATACATCAAGGAAGTTCTCAAGATATTCAAGATGGAGGACTCCAAGCCAGTTGGAACACCTATGGAAATCATATGCAAGCTGACAAAGGAAGACAAGTCATCCAAGGTAAATCAGACCCTATATAGATAAATGATTGGAAAACTCATGTATTTTGTTCATACTAGACTAGATATAGCACATGTAGTTGGAATAGTTTCAAGATTCTCTGCTAATCCCAAGGAATCACACATGACTATTGTCAAAAGAATTTTGAGATATCTAAAGAATACCAAAGACTATGGCTTATGGTATAAAAGAGAAGGAAAATTTGATCTTTAAGTCTATACAGATGTTGATTGGGCTTGAAACTTAGATGATAGAAAGAGCACAACTGGAGGATCATTCTTCATGGGTGATAGACTTGTCACATGGAAAAATAAGAAGCAAGGATGCATCTCGCAATCTACTGTAGAAGCGGAATATGTGGTTTCTGCTGCAAATTTCTCTAACATTACATGGATCAAGAAATTACTGGAAGGTATGAATATGAAAATTCTTGAACCAGTGATTATCTATTGTGATAATACTAGTGCAATAGATATATCAAAGAACCCTGTCATGCATGCTAAGACAAAGAATATTGCTATAAAGTATCATTACTTAAGAGAAGAAGTACAAGAGAAAGAGGTGATACTATAATATGTTCAATCAAAGGAACAATTAGCTGACATATTCACAAATCCATTTCCTAAAGATACATTTGAGTACCTGAGAAAGAGACTAGGGGTCTGACCCTTGTCTATTGGTCACTAAGCTGACTAGGAGGCTGCATCAGCCTACTCATAATCAGAAGATCATTCATGTTGATGCAATAAAATAGATGGACTACAAATATATATCAGTACACAGCAAGGTACTTATCTGCACCAAACACCAGAGTTATTGTATTGATGATGGAAAGGGAAATTCAAGGAATATATTATGAAAAAGAGAGAGATTTAGTTTGGCATTGCTGTCAAAGGGAGAGAAGTATCCAAAGAAAGAGATGACTTAAGGGAAGATTATCTCCATATGAAATATCTATCAGAATTATTCAAAGGGAAAGATATACCTAATAAATATGGAGAGAATTTTTCAATGAGAGAAATATTGTTGTCAAAGGAAAAAGAGATATGAATAGAAATATCCATCAAGGAGTGGAATAGTCAAAGGGAGAGAAAAAAAAAAAAAAGATTCTACAACAAAGGGAGAGACAGAATCAGAAGTTGCTACATCTATCCAGTGAAGGGAATAAAGGAGTACTTTGCAATAACCAAATCTAAGCTAGAAGAGCTTACCGAGAGTCAGACATTTGTATTGGTTATAGAAGAATAAGTTTGGTAGAGATTGATGAACTAAAAACTGAAATATATTTCATATTTTATTAGTATTATGTAGTATGTTGCCATCAATGCCAAAGGGAGATATTGATGAACTATAACTGATTGAATGTTTGAAGATGTTAATTTGATGATCATCGAGCTGCATAAATTTAAATGCAAGATGTTAAATCAATTAACGTATTGTATTGTTATTGATGTCAACTTGATATAATCTTATTGGTTATATACATATTGTCAAATACTTCAAAGAACCAAAGAGATAAAATTTATGTTATGAGTAATGCATAAAAGTTTAATATACACCAAGTGACAACAAACACCGACAAACAGTGCACACCGATGGATAGAGAACCCCGAGAAGAGTCATAGTGATACCTGAGCAAGAATTACTAAGAAAAACCAAAGTGAACTCGAGAAGAACTAAAAGTCGTAGTGTTTCCCGACAGATAGACAACCCTGATGGACAGAGAAGCCTGAGGACAACTAAAGTCAAGACCAAGCAAACAAGGAGTTAAACACCGATCAGAACTGAAGTTTAGAAATGACAAAAGACTTAGCTGGCAGGAGCTAAATATGAAGTTGACTGTTTGATTACATTGTTTTCATCAACTAGTTAAAAGATAGAGATTTAAAGCCAGTTTTATTCTAGTTGTCGAGAAGAAATCTACAGGATAAAACTAAAGTAGGATTTAAAGCAAGAATGGTGATATTTTTGGATCATGTCAAGGAAAAGAAAGAAAAGGACTTAGAAAATGGTGAAATCATGTCTATAAAAGAGACAAGCTAATTCATTATGAAAAGAGGATACTGAAGAGAATTATGGTGAAGATAGAAGTCTTCATGCAAACCTGATCAAACAAGCTGAAAGATAGAGCTAATGATTTCTGCGAACACCGAGCAACAGAGAAGGAACAACATTCACCGAACATAAAGAAGTGGAGCAAAGGAACATAAGAGAAACATTGATCAGAAAGGTATTATGAGCTTACAATAAGTCTGAACATCTGCAAGAGTAAGTTTTATTTATGAATAGATCATATACTATTTTAGTTTAACTATTGATTCATAAAATCTCTTAAGAGAGTGGGATTTAACCATCCTTTATATATTGAGATACATCCCAAGAAGTATCAAAAGGTTTTTCATGAAGATAGCATAGTGAATGCCATATATCAAGTGAAAAACTATAAAATCTAAATCCTCTAGCAAGGACGCACTTAACAGTGTGTTTGTAACCTTTAACAAGGTTGGCTCTTCATCAAGGTCACTTCAGAAGAGTGAAAATTTTGGGTTACCGGTCCCAAGTGGTTTTTCCCCTGACAGTGTTTCCACGTTAAAAATCCATGTTTCAAATGTGTATATGGTTCATTGCTTTGATGCTTTGCTTTATACATTACTAAAACAAGATTTATCAGACACTAAGTTGTTTACTGTATTTTGGTAAAGGCTAGACTGCTATTCGGTAAAGCTTAAGAAGGATAAATAGTATACTTTGAGCAGTAGTTATTTGATAAAATCATTCTAAAAATTTGCACAAGCAATAATGCACCTAATTATTAGGAACAACAGTCCACAAGATAACTGAGAAGGGGGGTGAATCAGTTGTAGTATAGGTTATTAAACTTTAAACTTTATAAACCAAGTCTGCAAATGTAAATGATAACATAGTAAATGCCAACACCATAACACAATATTTTTTGTCGAGGAAACCTTGTTAAAGGTAAAACCCTGGTGGGAATTAACACCCACAAATAATGTACTAAGAGTATAGTATCCCTGTTAAAAGATATTAGCCCTGTTAGGATCTTGTTACAACATTATAGTACACAGTCCTTGTTAGGAGCTAAAGAAAATAGTAGGCATAGCAGGCTCATTGCCAAGGCACACTTCCCAAAGAAGGTTAAAGCCACCCTCAAGGATTTACAATCTCAATCAAGTGTATAAAGAAAATACACATTCCATTGAACTGTCTAATAGCAACTATCTTTGCTTGGTCAGTTCCAATGAACTATCAAATATGCTTTGTATCTAGCAGTCAACAAGCTTTGCAGCTTCAACACATCTCTATCCTTTTTCCTCTATCACATTTCTCCATAAGAAATTATCATTCATATATACCCTCTTACAATAATTCATTACGTTGGTCAGTTAAGCTTTCCTAATACATAATTAACTAGGTCAGACAATTAAGGATTTCCATCATACAAATAATTACATAACCCCTTGCTAAGATACACACGATATCTATAACAAGTATACATAATTTACAATCCATCACACATACTTCTAGATCTATAATTCACGCTCACAATTAATTTCACATGCTACATGTTTGAAGTCGGCCAGGAAATAGGTCTTCTCTAGAATACATGCCACAGTTGACGTCATCAGTATGAAAACAACAATAGAACTCAACCCATTACTCTATCATATGTCAGTTGTCCATCATTAAGCTTGCAAGTTCTTAAATATCTTTTCCAGAAAGATATACCCAAAACATAGAGACCTACTCTGTCCAGAATCACTGTTACAGACCAGAAAACCAGTCTTCACCAAATCAACTGTAACATCCACATTATGTAACATAGAACCAAGTGACCTTAGGAATAAGGTCAGCACACATCCTTCTACATAAATCCAACTTTGATAATTCTAATCATCTGTACAGTGTCCGTATAGGCCTTCCAATTACGTAGCCAGTCTGTCTTCTCCATAGAAATATATGTTGACATTAGTGACAAAACAAGAATATCAACAACATGATCAACAACCAAAACTGATATCATCCAACAATCTCCCCCTTTGGCATTCATGGAAACATATGGGAAAATCCATATGCATCAACCCAAAATTACTCTCTCTCTCAATAAAATCTTCTCAATATCCTCAACACAAATCTCCCCAAAATAGTACGGATTTTTACATAGATTCCTTCCCCCTTTGGTAGCAATGGAAAAGGGTGCCATAACTCATTTGTATTCTTATGTAGTCCTTTTCAAATATTTGTGTCTAATCATCTAGGTGCAAGATCACCCAAATGTACTGCATAGTATTCTCCTGTGATCTCTCCCCCTAAGGAGTAGATCCATACATCAAGTCCAGAGAATGATATAGCTCTGAGATCCACTAGACTAATGCATATCTGTATCATTTTAGTCTTCACTAGGAGGGGCCATCATCCCAAGCATGCCTCTGAGATATTCAAAAGCATCTTTTGGAAAAGGTTTAGTAAACATATCTGCTATCTATTCCTTGGTGCTAATATACTCCAGTTTAATCTCTTTATCTTCTACCTTCTCCCTCAAGAAATGATACTTGGTATAAATGTGTTGTCTTTGAATGCATTACAAGATTCTTTGACATATTCAATGTGCTGGTGCTATCACAATGGATAATCACTGGTTCTTTGAAAATTATTCCAATGTCCTTCAGCATTTGTTTCATCCAAATGAATTGTGTACAGTTTATTGTAGTAGCAACATACTCTGACTCAGCAGTAGATTGAGCAATATAGTTCTGCTTCTTTCTCAACCAAGAAACTAGCCTTTTTCCAAGGAAAAATGTACCACCACTTGTACTCTTCCTATCATCCACATTACCTTCCCTATCAACATCAATAAAATCTTTTAATGTAAAATCATCGGACTTTTCATACCATAATCCATATTCTATAGTCCCTTTTAAATATTTGAAAATTCTTTTTACAGCAGCAAAATGTGTCTCTTTAGGATCTGCCTAATATCTAGCCACAATTCCAACTACATTGGTAATATCTGGTCTAGTGTGTGTTAGATATTGTAGACCTCCAATCATTGATCTATACTTAGTTTGAATAACACTTTGAGTCTCATCACTTTTAGTCAATTTGTTTCTTGTTACCATGGGTGTTCCAACAGGTTTACAATCTCCCATCCCAAATTTTTTCAACATTTCCTTAAGATACTTGTTTTGTGATATAAAAATGCCATTCTTACTCTGATTAATTTGCAAAACAAGGAAAAATTTCATCTCACCAATCATTGACATTTCAAACTCATTCTCCATTTCTTTAGCAAACTTCTTACTCATTTTATCATTTCCTCCAAAAATAGTATCATCAACAAAAACTTCTATAATTAAGATTCCATCTTCATCAGTTCTTAAATACAAATTACTGTCTGTATTACCTTTTCTGAAACCAAGACAAAGTATATGTTTATCCAGCTTTGCTTACCATGCTCTTGGTGCTTGTTTCATTCCATACAGTGCCTTCTCTAGTTTGCAAACCATCTTTTCATCATCTTTCAAAGGAAAACCATCAGGTTTCTCAATGTACGCTTCTTCTTCTAGGTCACCATTCAAGAATCATGACTTCACATCCATTTGCTACACTTTAAATTCTTTATGTGCAGCATAAGAAAGGAATAGTCTCATAGCTTCCAATCTAGAAATAGGTGCAAATGTTTCTTCATAGTCTATGCCTTCTTGTTGTGAGTAGCCTTTACATACCAGTCTAGTCTTGTTTCTTACCACTGTGCCTTCCTCATCCATCTTGTTTCTAAAAACCCACTTAGTGCCAATCACATTTTTGTTCTTAGGTCTTGGAACCAATTCCCAAGTGTTGTTTTTCTTTATCTGTTCTAGTTCTTCTTCCATGGCTTTAGTCCAAGATTCATCTCTACATGCTTCATTAGTAGTCTTTGGTTCAACTTGAGAAATCAAATAGATCTCATCTCTAACTCAGATCTATTCATCATGCCTTTGCTTGCATCACCAATAATTTGATCTTCAGGATGATTCTTCTTAATACACCTTGGTGTCTTTAATGTCTCAGTAGCTTCAGTATGTTCATCTTCAATCTCATCATCAATCATCAAGGATTCTGCAGGTTCAGCAACAACCTCTTTTTTTTTTTTTATCTCACCATAATCATATATTCATTCTTGTATTTGAAACTTTTCATCTATCCTCACATTGGCGCTTTTAATCAATTTCCTCAATCTCAGATTGAAACATTTATATGCTTTACTCTTAGTGGAATAACCAAGAAATATTCCTTCATCAATTCTAACATCAAACTTGCCTATTTCATCATCTCTCTTGCTATAACATTTGCTACCAAATATTCTAAAATATTTCACAGTAGGTGTATGATCAAACCATAATTCATAGGGAGTTTTATTTGTACCTTCTCTGATCTGAATTTTTTTTAATGTGTACACAGCAGTGCCAACTGCTTCTCTCCAATGAACATGTGACACATTTCCTTCCAGAAACATAGTCCTTGCAGCATCTAATATGGTTCTATTTCTTTGCTCTTCTATCCCATTATGTTGTGGAGTTCTAGGGGCTAAAGTCTGTCTATGTATTCCATTTTCTTCATAGTATGTATTAAACAACTCTGATGTAAAATCTCCTCCTCTGTCTAATCTCAAACACTTCATATTTAAACCAAATTCATTCTCAAAATTTGACTTGAATAACTTGAACTTATCAAGTGCTTCAGATTTCTCTCTCAAATATGTAACCCACATCATTCTAGAAAAGTCATCAACAAAAAGTATAAAATACCTTTCACCATAGTATGATCTTGTTCTTGTAGGACCACACAGATCTGTATGCACCAGATCCATCTTCCCTTTTGTTGAATAAGCTTTGCTCTTGAAAGTTCTTCTAGTCTATTTCCTCATAACACATTCTCTACATATAATGTTATATGGCTTTACAATTCTAGGTAGATCTCTTACTACTTTTTTCATACTTGCCTTCACAATGTTATCAAAATTTACATGACAAAATATTTTGTGCTATAACCAACTGTCATCAACCTTTGCAATAAAAAAAGAAGGTTCAGATGTGTTCAATTCAAATACATTACTTCTGGATTTAGTACCAGATGCTATCAAGTCTCCTATTTTACTCTTGATAGAACATTTTCCAATGATGAAGTTCAGTTGATAACCCTTGTCCTCTACCTGTCCAACACTCAACAAATTGTGCTTAAGTCCATCAATAAGTAATACATTGTCAGTGTTAGTCTTTTCATCCAAAGAAATAGATCCAATTCCAATAATAAGTTTAGGAGTATTGTCACCAAATCTAACAACACCACCATCATGTCTTTTCAAACTCACAAACTTATTTTTTATCTCTAGTCATATGATGTGAACAACCACTATCTATGGTCCATTCAGATTTATTTTCAACTTGGGATACTAAGGATTTTTATTCATGCATAGGTTCATCATTCTTAATAGAAATAAATCCAATTTCATCGTAGTCACCATCCTCATCATCATACATACCCTCACTTGCATAATAACATTATCTTTTCTTTGAGAATTTAGATTTGAAAAACTTAGGTTTGTGCTTTGGAATTATTGTAGGACATATAGATGCAAAATGACCGATCTTGTTACATGAAAAACATTTCAAAGGTAATTTTCCCTCAAACTTACCCTTATCTCTCTTTTCTCTTCTAGAAATCAGTTCCATGAATTCATCTAGCTTCCTTTATTCTTCCTGTATTTTTTTTGATTCATTGACATAGGCTCCAAGTTCTTCTCTTATGTCACTACTGCTTGTGCTTGCATTTCTAGGTAAGATTATTTTTCTTTTGTGCATGGTTGCTTTGAAGGCTAACTCAACCTTAGGTAAAGTGTCTCCCAATTTTGCGGCTTCAAATGTAGTTAGCTTTCCAATCAACATCTCTCTGGTGAAGTTTGATGTCAAAGGTATAATCTCCTTTATAGCTTGAACCTTGGTTCTATATGCAGGTGTCAAAGATTTGAGTATCTTTGCAATCACTTCTTCCTCACTGTAAGTTCCTCCAGAGTTCCTAATACTAGTAACCACTTCAGTAATTCTCTGTGCATATTCTCTAATGTTCTCATCTTCTCTCATCTTTAGTGATTCCATCTTTGTGTTCCAATTCTGTTTCTTTGTAAACTTGTCTCCAACATATAATGCTTCCAATCTTGTCCTAATTTTAGGTACAGAGTCCAAGTCCTTTACTTCAGTAAATTATCCTTTTGATAGTGCACTGATCAAGGATTCCCTTGCAACCATATTGCATGGAAATAGATTCTTTTCATCTTCAGTGGATTTCTCTAATTCATCCTCAGTTGCTACCTTTTCTTTCTTCTTTGTTATCATCCAGTAATCAATTCCTAGACATAGCAAATGTGTTCTCATCTTGTTCTGCCAACTGTCAAAGTTTTTCAGGATCAAACTTTGGACTATCCTTCCTATAGTAAGTCATCTTCAGGATCACCTCAAGCTATTAAAATTTCTTTCTGAGGACCAATAGCTCTGATACCAATTGTTAGGAACAACAGTCCATAAGACAAATAAGAGGGGGTGTGAAGCAGTTGTAATATAGATTATTAAACTTTAAGCTTTATAAACCAAGTCTGCAAATGTAAATGATAACACAGTAAATGCCAACACCATAACATAATATTTTTTTTTGAGGAAACATTGTTAAAGGTAAAACCTTGGTGGGAATTAACACCCACAAATAATGTACTAAGAGTATAGTATCCCTGTTAAAAGATATTAGCCTTGTTATGAGCTTGCTACAACACTACAGTACACAGTCCCTGTTAGGAAACAGACCCTGTTAAGAGTTAAAGAAAATAGTAGGCTCACTACCAAGGCACACTGACCAAAGAATGTTAAAGCTGCCCTCAAGGATTTACAATTTGAATCAAGTGTATAAATAAAATACACATTCTAGTGAACTGTCTGATAGAAAATGTCTTTGCTTGGTCAATTCCAATGAAGTATCAACTCTACTTTGTATCCAGTAGTCAACAAGCTTCGCAACTTCCACACATATTTGTCCTTTTTCCTCTATCACACTTCTCCACAAGAAATTATCATTCATATTTACCCTCTTACATTAATTCATTAGGTCGGTCAGTTAAGCTTTCCTAATACATAATTAACTAGGTCGGCCAATTAAGGCTTTCCATCATACAAATAATTCCATAACCCCTTGCTAAGATACAAATGGTATCTATAACAAGTATACACCATTTACAATCCATCACCTATACTTCTAGATCTGTAAATCATGCTCACAATTAGTTTCACATGCTACATGTCTGAAGTCGGCCAAGAAATATGTCTTCTCTAGAATACATGCCATAGCTGACGTCATTAGTTTCCAAACAACAATGGAACTCAACCCATTACTCTACCATATGTTGGTTGTCCATTAGTAAGCTCGCAACTTCTGAAATATCTTCACAAGAAAGATATACCCGAAACACAAAGACCTGACTGTTACAGTCCAAAAAAATAGTCTTCACCAAATCAACAGTAACATCCACAGTATGTAACATAGAGCCAAGAAACCTTAGCAATAAGGTTAGTACACATCCTTCTACATAAATCCAACTTTGATAATTCTGAATCATCCATACAATTTTTGTACATGCCTTCCAGTTAAGTAGCCAATCTGTCCTCTCTATAGAAATATATGTTGACATCAGTGACAAAACATGAATATCAACAACATGATTAGTAACAAAAACTGATATCATCCAACACTAATATCTGATGACATGTAACTGATTGAATGTTTGATAATGTTAAGTTGAAGATGATGCAAAACATTAAACCAGTTAGTGGTTTGTATTGTTATTGATGTCAACTTGATACCATTTGTACGGTCATGTACATAATGCCAAAGACTTTAGAGAATCAATGGAACAATGATTATGCTTTTAGAAATACATAAAATTCAAGTATTCACTAACTGACAGACTACATCGACAGAGTGCACACCATCGATAAAGGCAAAGAAAAAAGTCACAATGATGCCCGATGAGTAGAAGACAGTGTTGCTCGATGAAGCAGAATCACAGGATGTCCGACGAACTAAAGATAGAGATAAATTCATAGTGATGCCCAATGAAAAAGAAGACAGTGTTGCCCGACAAGAAAGATCCAATGATGCCCGATAGATAGAGATCCCAAAGCTAACTAAAGTTGCACTGACAAAACTGGCAGTTGTCACCATCAACGAACTGCAGAATTGATTGACAGAACAGAGAGATCAGAAAATGACAAAATATCTAGCCGACAGAGCTTAAGGATAGACTTAACTGATTGTTTTATTTGTTTTATTCAATCACAGTTAAGAAATTGATTTATATAGTTGGCAAGAAGATAACTATGAGATAAATCAGGATTTAAAGCGGTAAATCAAATTGGCTGGATTATTTTTCATGCCAAGAATCAAGAATCAAAAATAAAGGAATATCGTGTCTATATAAGAGACAAACATAATTCATTTCCACAAGCAATAAGATACATGGGGGAGTGAATTGAAAGAATATTTTGAAGAAAAACTGGTGAAGGATAAACTTCATATAGTCCTGATCAATAAAGCTAAGGGAGAGGTAAAGAATTCTGCAGACATCGACAAATAGTGAAGCACAACATCACAGAGAAGAAAATGTAAAGCACAAAAGAATTGAATTGATACATTGATCACAGAGGTATTGTACATAAATAGATCTGATTATCTGCAATTCAAAGTTGCATTAGAAACAGGTCATTGTGTTTCAGTTTAACCATTGAAGCATTAAGTCTCTTAACAGAGCAGGACTTATCCGTCTTCTATAATTGAGGTATATCCTAACAGATTACCAAAAAGGTTGATTCATGATAGTAGCATTGGTCTTACCTAAAGCCTATTGATAATCTAAGAAGGAGGTTGATTTAAGGATGGTAGTAAGATTAGCATAAAGCCTATTGACAGTCTAAAGGCTGATTCAAGGATGGTAGCGTAGATGCCAGATACTAAGTGACAACCTATTTATAAAAATCCTCTAACAAGGTCACACTTAACCATGTGTTTGTAACCTTTAACAGGGTTGGCTCCTAATAGGGCTCAATTTAGAAGAGTGAAAATTTGGGGTACCAGTCCCAGTGGTTTTTTCCCTTAACGGGGTTTCAACGTTAAAATCCATGTGTTATATGTGTGTATGGTTTATTACTTTATTGTTTTACATTTCACATATGCATTTCTAGATTGATTTGTTTACTCTGCATATTTACTGAGCTTCGGTAAATAAGTTTTACTGCTTATCGGTAATCAAGGAGAATAAGGACAGACAAGGTAAACTAACAGACAGTTAATTATTTCAAGTATTTCAAGACATACATCTTGTAGGGACTTAATAATATGAGGTGTATTATTGGTGGATTAAATCTTAAAGGATAAATTTTTGAGGCCACTGATTCACCCCCTCCCCCTCTCAGTTATTACTAAAAATTGGTATCAAAGCTTGTGTGCTTAGAAGGAAGGTTTCAAGACCTAAGTAAAGATCACAAGATGAATAGATGAGATGTGCCCAAGTTGAACAAAGATAACTTTACTTCATGGCAAAGCAGAATAAGACTCCACTTATCAGGTATTGGCAATGATATTACTCAACAATTAGATACTAAATATGTGTTTCCTATAGGACCATTGACGGTAGATCAATTGAGAGTAAAGAATGAACATAACTGCATGGTTATAGAGCTTTCTTTCTCACTCTCTGATGCTGAATTTGAGGATGTCAAAGATTGCAAAAATGCAAAGAAAATGTGGGATAAGCTAAAACTTGTACATGGAGGTGATACAAATGTTCTGAGAGCCAAGGCAGAAAGCCTAAGAGGAAATTTTGATGATCTCAAAATGAAAGAAGGTGAAAACATCACTCAGTACAACACAAGAGTAAAAGAAGTAGTCAATTCTATACGAGGTGTTGGAGGTACACTTGAAGAGGAGACAATGGTAAGTAAAATCTTAAGAACCTTATTTCTTGTATATTCTATTAGAGTCTCTGCTATTCAATAAATGAGAGTAGTAGAAAACAATACAGTCACTCTTGATAGCCTCATTGGTAGATTGATTTCATTTGAGATGAATAATTTTGATAATAGTGTCTTACCAAGTTTAGAGTTTGCATTTAAGTCTTCTATGAGAATAAGCAAATCTAGTCAGAGACACTCATCTAGAAGAGATAGTGAAAGAAAAAGTGAAGAAGAAGATCTAGATGAAATAGAAGCACTCATGGCGAGAAGATTGAAAAGAGGCAAAGGTAAATACAAAGGCAAGTTACCACTTGTATGTTTCATTTGTAAAGAGATTGGACACTTTGCTGCAAGATGTCCTAACAAAAGAAAAGATGACAGAAATGATAACTGATCTTTTGAGAAGAAATCTGATAGAGGTGATAACAAAGATTACAGAGGTTACCAATGATCAAAAAGAAATGATACCCGAGATTACAAGGATAAAGGAAAGAAGGCTAGCTATCTAGCTGCTTGCAAAGATGAAGATACTGACACCGAATCGGATGATGATATCGAGATAGTATTTGTAGTTGTGAAGGATGATTCAAATGAGGACGAAAGGTATGAAGAAACTACACTCATATCTAAGATTAGTAAGAATGGTATCTAGATTATAGATAGTGGTTGCACTCACCATATGACTAGTGACAAAGAAAATTTTAATACTTTTGAATACTATAAAGGTGGTACAGTAAGAATGGGAAATGATACACCTTGTCAAATTGAAGGTAAAGGAACAGTAATGCTGAATAACTTGATTAAATGTGAAAATGCTTATTGGGTAAAAGGATTTAATTATAATCTATTGAGTGTTTCTCAGCTAAATAATTCAGGTCACAGAGTAGCATTTGAGAACAAGAAGGAAAAGATCTTCAATGAATCAAGAAAACTGATTGGTACCGATGAACAGACCAAAGGTAACTTATTCTATCTGAATGATAATAACCCCACTTGCCTGATGACTAGGAACAAAGACATATGGTTGTGGCACAAAAGACTGTATCATGTGAATTTTGACAACATGATGAAAATAAGCAGGAAAAGAATTGTAAGAGGATTACCAGCAATGATGAAGCCAGACAACATGTGCAAAAATTATCAAAAAGGTAAAATGAAAAAATCTAGTTTCAAAAGTAAAACCCATACATCTGATGAGATTTTAGAATTAGGTCATACTGACTTATGTGGACCAATGAGGACAAAGAGCTATTATGGAGATAGATATTTTATTCTCTTTGTTGATGATTATTCTAGAATGATGATAGTCATGTTTCTAAAAGAAAAATTCGAAGCATTCAAGATGTTTAAATGGTACAAGGCTATGGTAGAAAAATAGAGTGGTAAGGATCTAAAATGTTTAAGATCAGATAGAGGAGGAGAATTTATATCAAATGAATTCACTAATTTTTGTAATGAGCATGGTATAAAAAGACAGGTTTCTACACCAAGAACACCACAGCAAATTGGGATTGCTGAAAGAAGGAACATATCAATAATTGATTGTGTAAGAACACTGATGATAGAGAAGGACATCACCCAGATCTTCTGGAGGGAAGCTATTAGCACTGTTATCTATACACTTAACAGAGTACAATTGAGAAAGGACTCAAATAAGACTCCTTATGAGCTATGGTATGGTAAAACACCCAATGTAAGTTACTTCAAAATCTTTGGCAGTCAATGTTATGTCTTAAAAGATAATAGAAATGGAAAGCTCAATGCCAAAAGTGATGAAGGTATTTTTCTGGGGTATTCTACCAAAGAAAAGCTTTTAACTGTCTACTCAAGGCTTCTAACAAAATAGTTGAAAGTGCAAATGTGAAGATTGATGAATTTGCAGAAAAGAATAAACTAGAAATCACAAAAGAACCAGAGCACTACAACAAGTTTTTATACTATGAAGTACCCATAACTCTACCCGAGCAACAGTGCTTAAATCCAGAACAACAGAATGTTGCAATCGACGGTCAGAATGTTGTTACCGACGGTCAGGATAATGATCAAAATGATGTGCAAGGTAATGGAAATAAAAAAAATACACAAAGAGATGTACCTATACTTGCAAGATATGTAAGAAGGAACCATCTAGAGGACTAGATCATAGGAGATAAGAAAGATGGTACAAGAACAAGAAGTAAGTCTTTAAACTCAAATTGCTTAATTTGTGAGTTTGAACCAAAATCTGTCAATGCTACACTAGATAATGAAGAATGGATAAGTGCTATGAATGATGAGATTGAACAGATTGAGAAGAACAAGACATGGTCACTTTTGCCAAGACCAGATGACAAGAATTCCATCGGTACAAAATGGATATTCAGGAACAAACTGAACGAGAATGAAGAAGTCACAAGGAACAAAGAAAGACTAGTGTGCAAGGGGTATGCACAAGAGGAAGGTATAGAATATGGAGAAACCTTTGCACCTATTGCTAGGCTAGAAGGAGTAAGAATTCTACTTTCTTATGCTACATACAAAGGATTCAAAGTATATCAAATGGACGTCAAGTCAACATTCCTAAATGGAATACTTGAAGAAGAGGTATACATTGAGCAACCCAAAGGGTTTGTGGATCCAGACAAGAGGAACATGGTATGTAGACTTCACAAAGCCTTGTATTGATTGAAACAAGCTCCCAAAGCTTGGTATGAATGACTTCATTCCTATCTAATAAGTATTGGATTCATGAGGACTAGTGAAAATAGTAACCTTTATTTGAAAGAAGATACTAATGCTAACACTTTGATTGCTAAAATATTTGTTTATGACATCATATTTGGAGGCAATGATATGCTATGCAAATCATTCATTGATGAGATGAGCAAAGAATTTGAGATGTCTATGTTTGGAGAGATCAAGTTCTTTCTTGGTCTTCCAGATCATTCAACAAAGTGAAGGTATTTTCATTACACAATCCAAATACATCAAAGAAATCCTGAAAATATTAAAGATGGAAGATTCCAAACCTGTTGGAACACCAATGGCTACTAGATGCAAATTAACAAAGGAAGACAAGACAATAGAGGTAAATTAGACTCTATACAAATCAATGATAGGAAAACTCATGTATGTTGTACACACTAGACCAGATATTGCACATGCAGTAGGAATTGTTGCTAGATTTTCTGCTAACCCTAGGTAGTCACATATAACTGCTGTGAAAAGAATTCTAACATATCTTAAGAAAATTGAGGAATTTGGCTTATGGTATAGAAGAGAAGGAAAATTTGAACTGAAAGTATTTATAGACGCTGATTGGGCTGAAAATCTTGATGACTGAAAGAGCACAACTAGAGGAGCATTCTTTATGGGTGACAGACTTGTCACATGGATTAGCAAGAAGCAAGGATGCATCTCTCAATCTACTATAGAAGTAGAATATGTTGCTGCTACTGCAAACTGCTCAAATATTGCATGGATTAAACAATTGCTAGAAGGTATGCATATGAAGATCATAGAACCAGTAATTATCTATTGTGATAACACCAATGCAATAAATATTTCCAAGAATCCAGTCATGCATGCAAAGACTAAACACATTTCCATCAAGGATCATTATTTAAGAGAACAAGTTCAAGAAAAAGAGGTCATACTTGAATATGTGAAATCAAAGGAACAATTGGCTAATATCTTCACCAAGCCACTGCCCAAGGATACATTTGAGTACCTGAGAATAAGAATAGGGGTCAAACCCATGTCTACCAGTCAGTAAAAGGACTGAAGGCTGCATCAACCATATATTATCAGAATATCATTCATGAGCAAGTAGAAAATGAACTTCAAAGCTACATCTATATATAGAAAGGTATATATCAGAACTGAGCACTAGAACATATTGTTATATTGATGATGGATAAGGGAAATTCAAGGAATATATTATGGATAGAAGAAATTGTTTGACAGAATGTCAGATATTTGAGAAATATTTGTTTGGCATTATTGTCAAAGGGGGAGAATGTATCTATATTATCATCAGAAACTATTCATTATCAAATTACTCCAAACAGGGAGAGATCATATCCATAGGGAGAGAATTTGTATAAAAGTTGCAAATAAAATATAGTGACATTAAGAAGAAGAAAAGTGAAAAGAGAGAAATTGACACAAACAGAGGACACAACACATAAAAAAAAAAACAAGGAAAGCAGCAAGAATCAAATCTAAGCTAACACAGAGCTTACCAGCGGTCAGACATTTTTATCAATTATCAAAACAAACTGTTTGGTAATTTGATGAATCTCGACAATTGTATTTCATGTTGTATTAGAAATAGTATAGTGTGATAATATAGCATGTTGCCATCAATGCCAAAGGGAGAGATTGATGACATGTAACTGATTGAATGTTTGATAATGTTAGGTTGAAGACGATGCAAAACATTAAACCAGTTAGTGGTTTGTATTGTCATTGATGTCAACTTGATATCATATGTACGGTCATGTACATAATGCCAAAGACTTCAAAGAAACAATGGAATAATGATTATGCTTTCAGAAATACATAAAAGTCAAGTATTCACTAAGTGACAGACTACACCGAAAAAGTGCACACCATCGGTAAAGGTAGAGAAAAAAGTCACAGTGATGCCCGACAAGCAGAAGATAGTGTTGCCCGACGAAGTAGAATCACAAGATGCCCGACGAACTAAAGACAAATATAAAGTCACAGTGATGCCCAATGAACAAGAAGACAGTGTTACCTGACAAGTAAGATCCAATGATGCCCGACGGACAGAGATCCTGAAGCTAACTAAAGTTGCACCAATGGAACTGGCAATTGTCACCGTCGACGAACTGCAGAATTGACCGACAAAATAGAGAGATCAAAAAATGACAAAATATCTAGCTGGTAGAGCTTAAGGATAGACTTAACTGATTGTTTTATTCAAACACAGTTAAGCAATTGATTTATATAGTTGGCAAGAAGATAACTACAAGATAAATCATGAGTTAAAGTCGTAAATCAAATTGGCTGGATTGTTTTTCATGCCAAGAATCAAGAATTAGAAATAAAGGAATATCGTATCTATATAAGAGACAAGCATAATTCATTTCTGCAAGCAATCAGATACACAGGGGATTGAATTGAAAGAAGATGCTAAAGAGAAACCAGTGAAGGATAAACTTCATACAGTCCTGATCAATCAAGCTAAGGGAGAGCTAAAGAATTATGTAGACACCGAGGAATAGTGAAGCACAGCATCACAGAGCAGAAAGTGTGAAGCACAAAGGAATTGAATTGATACATTGATCAGAGAGGTATTGTACGTAAATAGATCTGATTATCTGCAATTCAAATTTGCATTAGAAACAGGTCATTTTGTTTCAGTTTAACCATTGAAGCATTAAGTCTCTTAATAGAGCAGGACTTAACCATCTTCTATAATTGAGGTATATACTAAAATATTACCAAAAAGGTTGATTCATGATAGTAGCATCGGTCCTACCTAAAGCCTATTGACAGTCTAAGAAGGAGGTTGATTCAAGGATGGTAGTAAGATTAGCATAAAGCCTATTGACAGTCTAAAGGCTAATTCAAGGATGGTAGCGTAGATACCAGATACTAAGTGACAACCTATGTATAAAAATACTCTAACAAGGTCACACTTAACCGTGTTTTTGTAACCTTTAACAGGGTTGGCTCCTAACAGGGCTCACTTCAGAAGAGTGAAAAATTGGGGTACCGGTCCCAGTGGATTTTTCCCTTAACAGGGTTTCCACATTAAAATCCATGTGTTATATGTGTGTATGATTTATTACTTTATTATTTTACATTTCACATATGCATTTCTGGATTGATTGGTTTACTTTTCATATTTACTGAGCTTCGATAAATAAGTTTTACTGCTTATCGGTAATCAAGGAGAATAAGGACAGATAAGGTAAACCAACAGATAGTTAATTATTTCAAGTATTTCAAAACATACATCTTGTAGGGACTTAATAATCTGAGGTGTATTGATTGGTGGATTAAAGTTTAAAGGATAAATTTTTGAGGCCACTGATTCACCCCCGCCCTCTCAGTTATTACTAACAATATCATATTTTTCCTTCTTTAAGGACAAGAAGACAAGAGAAGGATTGATTTGGTGGATGAAAATTGTTTTTAGACACTTATGTGATCAGTAGCGCCCATAATAAAATATTGTTAATTATTAAATGAAATTGATAGAGAAGGGTGGTATCATTTCAGAGATTGCAGTTGTGCTTTTAGATATTGTAGGATGATAGAAATCTCAAAGTGAAAGCCAATATCCATGTAAAAATAATGTATGTCATAGAGTT
Organism: Thuja plicata; assembly: GCA_018584345.1. NCBI lineage: Eukaryota > Viridiplantae > Streptophyta > Pinopsida > Cupressales > Cupressaceae > Thuja > Thuja plicata. Next base: position 3,024,851 of record MU228250.1, on the reverse strand, counting down.
AGGTTAAGGCTACATGTAATTTTTGTTTTAAAATATGTATGTCTTAGATTTAGTTTAAGGCTTCAAAAAAATTTTATTATGAAGTCATAGAGTTAGTTTAAGGCTACATGTAATTTTTATTTAAAAATATTGATGCTCCAGAAATTTTAATGAAATTAAATGTGACAGACACGTGAATTTCATCATTGGTAGATGTTCTTCTCTAAGTAGGTAAGTTTATTTTCTATCATTCCAATTTTGATACATTTCAATACAACAAAGAATTGTATCCTCTTGCTCAAACAATTTAAAAGAACATAGAACTATTCGATAGGTAAATGAATAATTATTCACACCAAAGAAAACATGATTTTTTTAAGAAGGCACTTTTCTTGGAGTTAAAATTGGCATCATTCTTGTATGGAATTTTCATAAGTCATAACCAATGCACTGGTTTTGGAAAAATGATCAATGCAAGGCTTGCACATTTTATTTGACTACCCTAATGCACACACAAAAGCTTATAGATATTTGGCATAACCATGGAGACTAGGCCCCAATTAGTATTCACATTTTACCTCACAAGACAAATAGGGCTCTTGAAAAAAAATTATTACAAAAGAAATAATAGAATAATCAAGGAAAATAATGGAAGGTTCGAGACAATTTCCTTCCAAATTGAGCTTCCACATTGTTTTCAAATTGATGTTGCCTATAGAAAACCTGGAAAATTCATTAAATCATAACTCATCCATGAGGCAACTTCAATCACACTTAACTAAGAAAAATATCAGGTGGATGATAAATCTTAGTAGCTTCATGAACTACAACAATCAGACTTTTGTGAAGGATTATCTAGACCTTTTGCTTAATCTTCTTTGTTAAGTATAATAGCATTTGGCTGCATTATCTGCAAGTGCCTGACCCCATGCAGTTGGAACAACCTAATGAATACAATGAAATGATCACGATAAAATTTTACTGATGAGTATGTCTTACTACAACAAATGAAATAATAAGTTTAGAAGTATAGAAAACAAAATAATCATCTCGGAAAGGAATACCAACATTAACCTCTTGTCGTCATCCATATCTACCTTATTTCCCACTAATATTGTGTTAAAGTTTTTAGAAGCATGTTGCTCAATACTTCAGATCCAGTTACGAATGTCTTAAGACAAAAAAGTTAAGAATACAATTGGGCCATGAATGAATCACTAATTTTGATGATGTCCCTATTGGCACAATTGATGTAGTGTATGATTTTGATGATGAACTAATGATAGGTTGATCAATTATGATATTGTCATTGATGTAAACTTAGTGTTTGTTGGTTGACAGTGTACCTACTATTCTAATGTATGTTCAAGAGATTGAATTCTGAGTTGTAGAGAGAATTGGAGTGTGCAATCATACAAGAAGACTAAGTGATGTCTCTAGATGCTATATCTATGACCGCAACTATTTATCTTATGTATTGAGTGAGTTATGATTGATTGAAGGTTGACAAGTTAATAGTAAGAACAAGATGTTGCAACTGAAGAATGATTTGACAATTTTAACAACAGTGTTTGGATTCAGATGTTGTGGTCATAATATGTGTATCTTGGATATGTCATAAGGTTTTGGTTGCAACTGCATCATGTTTTGATGATCAGAAGGCAAAGTTTTAAGTGACAGAAGGTTGTTACACAAAGAGTTAAATGTGTCCTTTAGGACAGTCAATTAGATCCTTGACCGGTGATGATACACTGTGTTACGATGAGTGTTAATGTGTTTGAGGGATCGTGGTGTTGTTTTTGATCAATTAGGATTGACGAGTTGGCATGTTTGTGATAATTCTTGATCGTATTTATTGGAGGTTGTGCAAGAACATTGAAAAATGTATTTTGGTTTGACTTTTCTTTTCCAAATCAATGTCTGATGAATTAGAAGGCCACCCTAAGTTTTTTAGAAAGTGTTCTTGATTTGTAATACATTTTAGGGCTTTCTCATTGAGCAGGAAATATTAAAAAAAAAATTTAAGGTGGGTAATTTCCCTAATGTACTTGTATTGTATAGATACGTAAAATGATAAAATAGACAAGTGTAGATCGTGGATGCAAAGTGCGACCAAGAAGAAGAAGAAGAAAATAGAAGTGTGTCTACATGTGTAGAAAAGATTGAGATTGATATAGATCTATATTAGAAAAGGAAGTGTTATTTTCTCATATCATTTACTTGTCAATTCCTAATAGCTTCATCAAGCTAAATCCCTTAACTGGGTAGATCCTAACATGTCTGAATTGTAAATCTTTTAATAGGGAAAATCTTGCATTAGGGTTTTAAATCCTTTAACAAGGTTAATCCTAATAGGGTAAAGCTCCTAATAGGGCTAGAGGTAAATCCCTTGACTGGGTGACTCCTAACAGGGTCTTTCTCTTAACCGGGCATTATTGTAAGTTTTTAATAGGGCTAAGCTCTTAACCGGACGTACTTTAGAAGAGTGCATATTTTAGTGGGTTTCATCCCTACATGTGGTTTTTCCCAATTGGTTTTCCATGATAAAAACTTTTGTGTCATTGTGTTTCATGACTGTGGATGTTTATTCTTATTGCTTAAGATTTTCATGCAATGAATGTTTATTGATGCAAGTGGTTGAATGACTAATGAAAATTTAGAATTGTTAGATTACTGATACACCCCCCCNATACCCCCCCCCCCCCCCCTCTCTGTAATCTTGGACCTGATAATACTAACAATCCTTTAGTGTAAGACCAAGAAAACATTACATATAAAATTATAACCTTAAACCTTGGCAAGGTTAGTTCAATATGTAATACTAGATTTTATTCAGGACTCCAAAGAAAGGGAAACATTAGAGTCACAATTGAGTTCAAAATGCCTGGAATCTTCCATTTTAAAAAGAATCCTAAATAATAATGAATAGGAAAACAACTTGAACATTTTTTGAAGAGTTCAGAAAATTAAAACACTAAAACATCACATGGTATTCAATACATCATGGGTATCCAAATATGTTCTAGATAATTATTTTAGTTGAAAGGATAGGAGTGATATAAGTTAAAATCTTCAAATTATCCAAAAACAATCCTTCCTAACAATATATGCAACTTTGACAAGAAAAGGTGCACAAGTATTATTTTCCAAAATACCATTGTTCGTATCTCCCTTTCATGTCAAACTCCCCAAACATCCCAAACAAAAGACAGACCATACCTTCAACAAGAAGTGATATCTCCCAGAATTACATGTTACATTTCTTGATATACTTATGTCCAAGTAAATATCAAGAGCATGAGAGAGAAAAAATCAATTTCTAAATTTGAAATTTCTTTCAGTCTGCCCTAAAAGATGAATATTGCCATTTTTTAGCAGCATAAGAATTTGTACAAAATCTAGTCAAGAATTCAATGCAAAATATAGATAACAAATATGCAATAACACATAATTCATATGGATATACATAAAATATTCTAATTATGATGAAACAGTATCCAAATCCTAAACGCCATTCTTTATTCTTCCTTTGATTGTATACTCAAGTATGAAGAGTAATTTTTCATGTCTGACTAAGCTAAAACTTGAAAGACAACTTCAAGATCCAAGTTAGTCTTTTCTAAATTAGAATGAAAAAGATCATTTCTACATCAAATTTATGTTTTAGTACTGATTCTTTCATCCATTTATTCTGAAATTATTTTTCCAAATTTCTCCTAATTAAATATTTTGCAAGTCTTACTCTATTCTTTATATAAACATGTAACCATGTTTAAGTCTTACTCTATTCTTTATATAAACATGTAATCATGTTTGAGTTTTTAAGATAAAAATAAGAGAGTTTTGTTGTCAATAAAGAAGTTGTCATTCAAAAAGAGCTCTAATATATTTTTGGCTACAAATAAATGAGCATTACATAAACAAAAAGAGGAGATTTTGTTTGGAGTATCTTGAATTTGTGAAGCTACCATATTGATAGAGTTATTTGGATGTTTGTGAAACTAGAAATATTAAAAAATTCATTTCCTGAAAACCCAAATAAGTTTATTTCCCTTACCTTTATTTCCATCCATGGAGGGTTATGCAATATAGTCCTTGCAAGATATTTGCAATGGAAAACATGTCTGGAACACACAAGGCATCATCAGAGCAGGTGTCATCGTCCCCAAAGCAGAGCCACCCCAAAAAGAAACTAAAGAGAAACAAAAGAAGAAAAAAAACCTTGATCCACATATTGACGGGCAAATATATCCAATTCATAAAATTTGTTGAAATTCAAGCATAACCACGTGGAATTTCATTTCAAGTGCTTCCCATTTTCTAGGAAGAGAAAAGTGAGATCTACTATTGGAGGAGAATGAACAGGATATGTTGTGACCATTAGTAGGGGAGTTTCTTAAATTCTAAAAACCCAAAAAACTTACCAAAAAATAGAGAAAAACTAAAAGCACAGTTTCTTAGAGTGGAAGAACTCCAATGGCGGTTACTTGTGCTGCTTGGAAATTGGATGGGCAACCTGGTCAATATTCATCAATTGCTTTCGAGGCATGAAAATGTGGGCATCAATGGTGACACAAGCCCTCATGCAAGAATACCCATGCCCCTAATGCTACTCTTGTTGCTGCCCCTGCCCCTATTCATGATCAAAACCTTGAGATTTGCTTCGAACATTCCTACGGAAGCTTCCATAATTCTGAAGCAAAAGGCAGGAAAGGAGAAGCTTCCAAAATTCACATTATGAAGCTTTTAAATTTTTGGATTGTTATAATATTTGACTTTTTAAATTTCTTCTAATTAAAGTTTGAAAATTTGATTTTTCTCCTTGCCTTTTTTTGGTCTGAGTTGATAAAAATATAAATAGATAGCATTATTCAAATTTCTTAAATATGTTAAAATTATCAAACTTTGGGAAATAAAAAAGGTCTTTAAAAATCCTCTTTTGGTCAGAGTCGATAAAAATATAAATAAATAGCATTATTCAAATTTCTTAAATATGCTAAAATTATCAAACTTCAGGAAATGAAAAAGGTCTTTAAAAATCCTCAAATCTGATTGGTGCAATTGAAAATATTTTTGCATCTAATGGATGCAATAAGCAAGAACTAATAAAGAAAAGAATTGTACATTATTTATATATAAAAAAACACCTAGAAAATTATATGTTTAAAAATGGAGATTAATGTGGCTTTATCCACAAAGAAACACTAATGATTACTAATTGTATGTCATAATTTCAATCATTTAGGACAAACAATAAATAATATTTCAAAAAAAGTCTTTTGAATGACTAGGAGTGCTAACATGTGTAACAATTGTATGTATTTGAACATAGTTTAAAGAAGAATTTTATATTGTGTTTATTAAATAAGACTGAGTCTTGGAGTCACACATTGTGTAGTTTCATGCAGGACATGTTGAGATGAGATAAGTTGTATATGGTTGAAGATTTTATAGTTTAGAAGAACTTGCATATTGAAGATGGTTTTGCATTCAAAGGTGAGAAACAAAGAAGGTGGTGTTTCATGATTATGATTAGTTGTCTATCATACTTGACTACACTAAAAGACCTTCTCATTTGTGATACTCTTTCTTGTCAACTCTTTTAATTAGATTTGCATTTGAGCCAATAAATTAATCCTCCTTAATAATCAAGGTTATGAAAAAGTTAGAACTTAATAAAAATATTTGAAATTAATAAACATCCATTAATATTTAAAAATTATTTAACTAACAAAAAATAATTAAATGAAAAAATAATAACTTATGTGAACATCGAAATAATAAAACAAAACATAAGATCTTTATGAACAGTAAAAAAATTGAGATATTTGGTTTTAAGTTCAATCTTGTTTAAGATAAGGGTAATAAAAGACCTTGTATGTGTATTGATAATAAAAAGATGTCTAAATTTTAAAAAAACTCAAAACAAAATGTTTAAATATTAATATTTATTTCTATATTCAAAGATGGGTATGTGTAGGATCATGGTATACCAAGCTATGGCCTTAAGTGGCAATGAAAATTCAAAAAATCAGGGTTAGTCAACTTGACGTAAAAAGTTGAACATCTTATCAACCTTATGTGAAAAGTTTGTAAGAATAGAATCTGTAGGAAATTGAATGTAGTTTCTAAAATACTAGCCCTTGACTGAAAAAAAATTAATCTAATTGTTCAATATTTTAGATTTCAATGCAGTAGTACAAAATTTTTAGGAAAAAACATAAAAAGTACGTGTATGTCTGACCACCTTAATCACAATCAAATGATGATATATTTTCACAAGATTCTAAATATAAGTAGTAGACTCATGCTCAGATGTGATGCATATTTTTGTGTAATTTTTTACCTAATAAATAATTAATTATAAATTTTATGCTACAACTTATTCAAAATTTAAAAAACTCTCGTGTCTGACCACCTTAACTAATTCTAAACTTTACAAAATTGCAAACTTTTTTTTTTCTTATAGTAGGTGAAGCATAGAATGTGATGCATGTTTCAGATTTCAAAAAGGTTAAACCGTTTGAAAGTTATGGTTGTTTTTCAATCGGTATGTCAATAAAGACTTTAGAGATATCTCCACTAGAAAATAAATAATAATTACTTATTGAACTCGAATTCTGACAGAAATTATATTGATGGAAAGCTGATAATGCCTTTAAGAAACCCTTTTTGTTTCATCAATTTTGGGTGAAAAAAAGGTCGTTAGCTACATTGTCTAAGTCTATAGATCAGAGGAAATATGGTGAACATGTCATTTGGGTTGACCAACCAAGTTTGGCATTGGAAAGCCAAAACCCAAAGCAACTACCAAGCCTAATCGTATATACGATATCTCCCGCCCAAATACAACATTTTGATTTCAAAATTTTATGATTCAAGTTTTTTCAATTTTATGAGTTTTAGTTTATATATTATAAATTTCATTTGTTTTAATATTAATATTATATGGTAATAGCATTAGTATTATATAATTATTTAAATATTAGTATTATATTATTATTTATTTCTCTATTTTATAATAGTATAATATTAGTATTAATTATTTATTAATATTTATAGTATAACAATAATACCTAGGAGAGAGAGAGAGAGTAGGAACTATAGAAAGAGAGGGAGTAGGAACTCTCTCTCTCTCTCTCTAGAGTTCTTTTTAGTGCTCTAAATTTCATTTGGAAGACTGTTAGTAATAACTGAGAGGGGGGAGTGAATCAGTGGCCTCAAAAATTTATCCTTTTAAACTTCAATCCACCAATTAATACACCTCAGATTATTAAGTCCCTACAAGATGTATGCCTTTGATTTACTTGAAATAAATAACTATCTGTCGGTTTACCTTGTCTGTCCTTCTTCTCCTTGATAACCGATAAGAAGTAAAACTTATTTATCGATACTCAGTAAATATACAGAGTATATCAGTCAATCCATAAATGCATATGTGAAATGTAAAATAATAAATTAATAAACCATACACACATAACACAAGGATTTTAACGTGGAAACCTTGTTAAGGGAAAAACCACTGGGACCGGTACCCCAAATTTTCACTCTTCTGAAG
>MU228250.1:2969610-2994723 GCA_018584345.1 Thuja plicata | reverse complement strand
GGGGGGGGGGGTGGAAGCAACCTTTACTCCTTGGATTTTTCCAAATAGACCCAACTTAAGAAAGCTCCTGCTTAAAACTTCAACAACCATGATAAAGAGGTAGGGTGATAGGGGTCACCCTGCCTTATCTCCTTCACTACTTTGAAGAATCCCCGTGGAACACCATTCACCAAAATTGAATAGTAGACAGTTTCTACACATTCCCTAATAATCCCAATTATTTTTTCTCTGAAACCTAGTTTTTCCATCACTTTATACAAAAAGGTCCATTTAGCCCTATCATATGCCTTAGAGATATCAAGTTTAAAGGTCATACCTAGTATCCAACTTTTATCCATTGAGTGTATAATCTCATGGGTGGAGATGTCAACATCTAGAATTTGTCTACCTGAAACAAAGCCAAGTTTTGGTTGTTTTTGATGAACTTATCAGGGTAGGGTTTCAACCTATTGACCAACACGTTGGAAAAAATCTTATAGATAGTGTTGCACAAACTCATAGGTCTGAAGTAAGTCATTCTTTTTGGTTCCTATATTTTAGGACAAGGGCAATAAAGGTATTGTTCATCTTTTTTAGCAACTTACCTATCCTTAAGAAGTCCCTAGTAGCCATAGTGACATCATAGCTAAGTATATCTCATTATGAATATTAATATAGATAGCAAATGTACATATTTGAACAAATCAATATGTTAACAAATACAAGTTAATTTTTTGTTAACATATTAATTTCTTCAAATTTGTATAATTATTATCTATTTTAACATTCATAATCATATTTTACAATATTTTGTTTATTTTTTCAAAAAATATTTAGTAAATGTTTATCATTTAAAAAATATTATTTATTATTTTTTAGACAATCAATATTATCATAAAGATTTGATACTTTTCTACATAAATAAATAATAATATTTGAATTTTTTTAAATTGATACTTTTTAATTATCTATATACATACAAGATTATTTTACTAAATGATTTAATCTTAAATTATTCTTTTAAGGAGAAACATTGAATATTTGATTAGCTTTCAAACCAAAATAAAGTTTATATCAGAAAAATATCATTTATCTTTCCAATTTGTTCCACTTCATTAGAAAGAAAATACTTTGAATAATCATGTAAATAGTTTTTGTTTTTGTTTAACCCTGAGTGTCCCCGCCACCCAGCATCCCGTATATAACTATGTTAGTAATTGCATACCCTATTAATAAACCCAGTGGCCAGTACGTTTGTATTTTATTAAAAATGTCTGTAATTAAACCAGACATTCAGACAGATTGATTGAATTTACATACAAAAGATTTTTTTATAAAAAAGTTGTCCGAAATTATTGCGCGTTTCATTTTCCTTGTTTGTTCTTGTGTAAGAGAGATCCGATTTCAACGACAAAACATTCAACTTTTGTTTGTTCTTGTGTAAGAATTATCCGATTTCAACAAGAAAACATTCAACTTCGTGGAAAGAGATAATATTCCAAAAGTGGCGAAAGATGTGGTTGAGGAGGAAAATCAAACAAATGGAAAGTTGAAATTGAATCTGTCGTTGACTGATATCACCCTTTTTAAGCATAGATTGCCAGGAAAATTTTGTATTTTCTGTACTGAAGGGATGGTTGAAACTGAGTAGTATTTCAGCATCATACAATATATATTTTATTAGGATGTTGGTATTTAATATGAAAATATTTTGAAGACAAATAATTTAAATAAATTATTTAAAAAGGAACTGTTATTTTTTGTTTGATAAGATTCATAATAGAAGAGCATTTATGGGAAGAATTTGGAAAATTTTAAGAATTTGATTCTTAATTCTTTAAATTACTTGATCTTGTGAAGATTAAAATTCACTTTTTTATTCATTTTGAGGTAAGACTTCACAAAACAATTGGTTTCTCGAAAAGATTCATAGAAGAAGAGTCCACGTCCAAAAAAATTGAAAATATTTTGAGGATGGACTCTTAATCCTTTAGACTAATTGATCTTATGAACATCATCAAAATTCATTCATTTATTCATTCTGAGGCAAGGCTTCACAAAACTTCTGATTTCTTGATAAGATTCATAATAGATGAACCCATGTTGAAAGAAACTGAAAATATCTGAGAATGTGACTCTTGATCCTTTAGACTACTTGATCTTGTGAACATCATTAATATTCATTCTTTTACTCATTTTGAGGCAACGCTTCACAAAACTGCTGATTTCTTGATAAGATTGATAATAGAAGAGCCACATCGAAAGAAACTGAAAATATTTTAAGAATTCAATAGTTGATCCTTTAGACTAATTGATCTTATGGACATCCTTAAAATTCATTTTGAAGCAAAGCTTAAAAAAATTGCTGATTTCTTGATAAGATTCATAGTAGAAGAGTCAACATTGAAAGAAACTAAAAATATCTTAAGAATTCAACTTTGATCCTTTAGACTAGATGATCCTATGATCATCAGTAAATTTCATTCTGATGCAAGGTTTCACAAAATTACTGATTTCTTGATAAAATTCATAGTAGAAGAGCCTACATCGAAAGAAACTGAAAATATCTTTAAAATGTGACTCTTGATCTTTTAGACTACTTGATCTTATGAACAACATAAAAATTAATTCTTTTATTCATTCATTCAGAAAGAAAATGTCTAATAAAAATTGCAATGCATTATACACACTTTATTATTACAGTTAAAACAAAACACATACAAGTAAAACTACTCTTTACCTATATCTAGAGTTGAATATGCAGGGCTATAGACTTATAAGAATATTTACATTTAGTATCAAAACATTTTGAAGATGAACAATCTAAATGAGTTATTTGAGGAGACAAGTCTTCATAAAAGAGTTGGTGAAAATAATATTCATTATAGAAAAGCCCATGATTTAAAAAAATCAAAAAATTTAAGAATGCAACTCTCCATCTTGTAGACTACTTGATCTTTTGAACGTCATTAAAATTCATTTATTCATAAAAGAAGAGTTCATGTCCAAAGAAACTTAAAAATATCTCAATGCCACTCTTGATCCTCTATACAGTCTTGTGAACAAGATTTTAGACTACTTAATATTGATAATATTCATAGCAGAAGAGCCTCTATGCAAATAAATTTGTAAATATCTTAAGAATGTTAGTTTTGATCTTTTAGACTTCTTAATCTTAATCTTGTGAGTATGTTAAATTCAATCTTTCTTTCATTCATTTATAATAATAAAAATCAAAGTCTAAAGAAATTTGAAAATATCTTAAAAATGCACATCTGGATCCTACTTCATCTGGTGAACACCATTAAAATTCATTCATTGAGATAGAAAAAATATTCATTCAGAAGGAAAAATACCTGATAAAAATTGCAATGCATTATACATGGTTTATTACAAGTCTAAACTAAACGGTTATGAGTGAAACTACTCTACCTACATCTTGAGATAATATGTAAGGCTATAGACTTTCAAAATAGAGACCTCAGGCTTACAAAAGCATATAATCCTTATATTTATGAAGAGGTTTCTTTAGACTGAGACTCTGATTGAGATTTCTGCTGCTGATAGGACTGGTATTTGGCGTAGAGATCCCCTTTGTAAAAATCCTTGGTTCTGATCACAAGAAACCCAGAAATAAGAGCCCCGAACAGAGAGACCAATGTCATTATGATGAATGTTAAACGAAAGCAGCTCACTCCTGTGCAGAGGAGATCATTCCCATTAGGGGCAGGAGCATGAGCACTACCTCTTTCCCCCACTATGTTATTTTGTTTGCTTACTTCCAAATCATACAAGTATCCAGCAACTCTTACAGATAAAATGTAAGTACCAAGAGGGCTAGCAGAGCCTGCTAAGTTATAGAGCGTGGAATAATACTTAAGCCCAAAAAACTCAGAAATAATGGCGAAAATCACAGGCCACTGGGCCCCAAAGCTGAAGCCCAGAACAACGGAAGCCACATAGAGAGACCCAGGCAGAGCAAATGCAATGAAGAGATGTCCCACGCAGGCAAGAGACAGAACAAAGGTTAAAATGACAGGGCGGGGCAGACTGTACTTCTGGAGGAAGACTTCAGAGCAAAACCCAGATGTCACCCTGCCTAAGAAGTTCCATATGCTCATGAGCGACACAAATGTGCTCACATCTACTGGTGAGAAGCCCAAAGCATGACCAATCTGTCCCATATTGTCTACGGCAGTCAGGGCTGCACCTACACCACATGTGGTTGTAATGAAGATAATCCACATGTCCAAGCTCACCAGGGCCTGTGGGATTGTGAAATCTTCTCCTCTCTTGGGTCTCACACACCAGAATTCCTTGAGATTCAATAACACCCTCTTATGAGAAAAGGCCCTGGCCTTAGGTTCATCAGTGCCCACCACAAGCTTTGATGGTGGATTGTAAACAACTGGTACATTCTTCTCAATCCCCAATTTGCTCTGTTCAGTCTCAGACAGATCTTTTTCTGCCCCCAATTTGCCCTGTTCTGCCTCAGACAGCTCTTTCTCTGCACCCAATTTACCCTGCTCAGTCTTCAATGATAACTGCTTAGGAGGCCCATTGGGAACTGAATCAATTCCATTAGGACCCGGATCCCTAAGTGAACCGCCCTTCTTATCAGTAACTTGCCCTGCCTCGGTAAGCTCCAAGGCAGGCGGCTTTATCTGTGCCCTGATTTTATCCCACTCTGCCTTGGCAACCACGCTAAGAGGAAGCACCAGAAAAAACACAACAGCTGCAGCTACAAGCTTAAACCCCAGTGGAGGGAACTTGATATGGTTTTGTAAAATGATGATCACCATGAGAAACCCAGCCAGAGCCAGGGCAATGCAGAGAAAGTAATAAAATCTATTGAGCTCTTTGAACTCTGGAGCGGGATTCGTGGGACGGACTATAAACATCAAACTGAGGCAGACCAGACAAGGCAGCCAGCCAATGAGCAGGATAAGAGAAGCAGGGTGATCCCCATAGAGGGCATGATATATCTGAGTAAAAATGGCACCACTGAGCCCTGCAAATCCTTTGAGGATCCCCAGAACAATGCCTCTGCTTTGTGGGAAATTCTTCACACAAGTGACAAGAGCCCCTGTGTTAGTAAAGGTCTGAGAATTAGACCCAATGGCTATGTAAGTGAACATCTGCCATTTCTTAGGCTTTCCCATGTGGCCAGTCACAGAGAGCCACACTAGAAGAAAGCCCGTTAGATTCATCACTCCTCCTACAGCCAGCACAAACCAGGCAGGGGTCACTTCATTCAGAAGGCCTGAAATTATGCCCAGATTGGCTCCCAGGTCCTTGAAAAACCCAAGTGTGTTCAGTGTCTTCTGATCATATTCCAAAGCCGATTTGATTGCAGGGGAGTAGAGCCCAAATATGTATGTTGCTCCAGAGAATGAGATTATCAGAAATGAAGCATACAGAACAAACCATCTGCTCTTGCCCACTACTTTCCCAAACACCACAGCCTCTTTCAAATCCATATCACAGAATCAATTTCTAAGACTTTTTGGGGAAAACTGTGGAGCAAATTTGGTTTCTTGTAAGCAGCTACAGAGCTTCAAAACTGACTCTTTACAGACTTTTACAACTGTCTTAGTGTAACTACCCAGTTTAGCTCTGCACTTAATACAGCTATCTGAGTACTTATACTGATAAGATCAGTACTAGAATTGCTTTTGAACATGTTTTTGTTTAATTTTTCAAGATTCCCGTGTATATACCGTGTCGAAGCTTGGTAGATCCATGTCATCCAATGGTGTATATTCACTGAATAAAATTCACTCATTTACCACAGTTATGCAGGACTACTTATCGTGCCCACACACGTACCTTACTTTCATTGGTCTAAAATGCAAACCTAACTCCCTCGTAATGGAAATTAAAACCTAATTTTATGAAAAATACAAACCAATTTCAATCTGATCTCTATTTCTTTGAGCAATACCCAAAGTGTACATAAAGATTGGATAGGAATTTGGTAGTACTAAGTTTAGTCAGGTGGGGACTGGTATGCAATGTGCCTTTATTACCTTTAATAACAATAGAGAAGAATCCAATGATTGTACGTTTTGCATCCTTTACAGGTCTATGGGGCAATTGTGGTTTCAAGAAAAAGTTATTTAACATGTCCAAATATAGACTACCTAGGTAGACACAACAAAACTTGCATGGTCTAAAATTTTGCCAAAGTTAATGAACTACCAACATAACCAATAAAGAATGATAAAAGAAAGAAAATGTGTTTTAATAGTTCATGATATGGAACAATTTATTTTTAGATTTATAAATGGTTATAGAAATATTAATGTGTTACAAAGAAGCATATATATCTTACTTCATGTGAGATTTGAACTTGTGACCTTTCTTTAAAGAGCACAAGTTCTCCACAACTAGGCCAACTCAAAAGTTGGATAACATCTAACCAAGTTAAAGTGTCAAGGTAGGAAAATTAAGTGTCAAGATAGGAAAATAGAGTTGGAGAAGGTTTAATCAAGTGTAGTGTCAAGGTTATGAACATTTGTGATTGTTATATGACAATCTAGATTTGTAGCATGTGTGTCATGTAGGTGTTAAGTATTTTTTAAAACTAATTATAGATTTGGTATGAGAATTGTAATCATGTGAACCAGTGACATGGATGTTTTTACGATTAAATATTGTAAATTGTGTCGTTGGCAAGGGAAAACTCAAGAAGTTGATTAGGTAGGAGGCCTTAATGTGTTGTACAATCACCTATTAATGGAGATTGGAGCTCCAGGGTCATTCCTATTATAAGTGATGATAGTATTAATAGATTGCCAAAACCAAATGATGATCGTCATATATGTTTAGAATGATGGCTATGATAGTTGCAACTAATGCTATATTTGTAACAAAAAATAGTGTTCGTCCATTAATGTCTTGGGAGAATACTTGAGACATTATGCCCCATTGTGGAGGAAAAAGTGTCTCCTTTGATAGTGGCAACATGCCTTGAATACCCTTTTTATTAATGTAAAAGAGATGTGTTGGACACACAAGACTACTAAGAGGGGGGTGAATCAGTTGTATGATAATAATTTAAAAAAATTAGTGCACCTTATGTTAAAACCTTTACTAAATGCATCAACAAAAATACATCAAGAAAAGAACAAAGCATTCCATACAATTACACAAGTGAGCACCAAATTTACATGGAAAAATCAATGAAGGAAAAACCATGGTGAGAATTATCTCACAATATATGAGCAATTCACACAACCTGTTTTAAGACTCTAGCTCAAGGAAGCAACTCCTCCTTGAAATAAAGGTTTTATGGATACTCCAAAGGAAGTTCACTCCACCCTGATTATAAAACAATTAGAGAAGGATGTTACAACTTCAAAATGACATGAAGAATATAAAGATATCCACCACAACACAATTATACCATTAACAACCTTTAACACACTACTTTCAAAATACTTCAGGCACTTCTAAATGTACATACGTATAGCTTACTACTTTCAATGATCATTAAGCCATTTAGCTCACACATTTCATACCTAGAACGCTTTCACAACTTGCACACTCATCCAAATGGTTTGATCTTCCATTAATATCCTTCGCAAGCTCAAATAAACTTCTCTAAGTCAGTCATGATGAAATGTATTAACATGAAATCTATAACGCCTACATAGGTCAACCCAAAATACCTCTAGCTAGTGGAGGAGAATGAAAGGAGACCAAGCCAAGGGATAAACATGACCCACAACTCATTGACAAACTTCTCTGAGCTAGTGAAGGGCCCATGTCAATGTCGCAATTAAAGCAAGTTAGTCAGACAACCACTTATTCTTTCAACATCAAATTCAATCAACAAACAATACAAGAATGGTCTAAAAACAACATGTGGACCACAAAGAAACATAATATGACATTAAGCATTATTCCAGCACCATCCATACATGCAATCAAGTCCAAAAACCCTAGGGCAAAAAAACTGAACTTGAGAAACATATTGCCAAATGCAAACAATCAACTATTCTTGAGATATCTAGCAATTAATATCATACTTGTAATATTGCTAAACAGTTGAAATTTGGAAGGAATTAAGATATAGAAATATGAGCACATCCCCCAAACCGCAAGATCAAAGACTGAAATATGGAGAAGTGTAGAACATTCTCATTTCTCCCAGAAACCCATAACATTGTAGGAAATGTAGTCAGGTGCCCATTCATCTCTAACTTTCACTACAAAATGAAACTAAACATGAAACATGGATTAGCACCTTTTAAGAACTATGAACACAACATCCAATCCACACAATTGTATCTTCAAGAAAAAAATAAATGCAGAGAAAATCCTTGAGCTAGAGAGATCAATACTCACACAACTAAGTAACAAAAATGTTTCAATCTAAATAATTTGACATCCAACCAAGACTTTCAAAACATCAAATTTATGAACTTCAGATCATCACACATCAAGATCATTAGGTCAGAATATTTGATCAACAAAATATTTTACTTCCAACTATGAACATATGATCAACACCCACTTCAACACCCAACCATGAACATTAGTCATCCAAACATACCTGTTGATGTCATTTGCAATAGATACCACTTCATGACTATCAGATGAGTTGACGCCAACATCAACACACAACTCCATAGGTTGTTATGTAAGATAACACACATACTAATCAATAGACAATTGCAACAATCCATCTCATTCATATGTCTTCAACAACCAACTCCATACGATCAACATCCATATGTTTTCGATAATTAGTTCCATGCGACCAATCTCCACACGTCTTTAACAATCAGCTTCATATGTCTTTAACAACCAACTTCATGTGATCAACATCCATACGTCTTCAACAATCTCCCATCTTCATCTTTACCTTTATCAATACAACAAGTTGTCAACAATGACAACACAACAATTCCTCATGGTTGACATCAATGACAACACAACATAGTGGAACAATCTCTCCATTAGGTTGACATCAATGACAACGTAATGCAATAATATATAAAATAAGTAGGCAATCATGCCCACCTGCTTTGTTATTTCTTATACAATAAAAATTAACATACAATATTCTTAGTTCTCCAAATGTTGACACTTTAAATGAAAATCCTCATTTAGAGATTGCTTAATGCATACTCAAAATTTGTTGACCATCGGAAAAAGAGTAATAGCTTTTACTAGAAGAAGAAAAACATACGAATAGTCTGGCTTTTTATTTTGGATGTCCATACAAGCCATGGATTATACTACATCTATAGTACAATCTTAAACTCTAGTGTATATATAGTATAGTCATTGTGTAGTACGAAACATATATCCTTATACCTAAATCATATTATATATTCCCAATAAGATGCTAGAATTAAAATAGTTTGACCAAACTTTCTATTATATATGTATTTTCAAAATAGAATAAAAATAAAAATTAATTTATCTACAATTATATTGGATGAAAGTTGTGAACACTCTCTGACATAAGCTGAGTTTTTTTAACTTGTTTCTTTTTACCATAAGAAAGTTAAATAGTACAAATTTATCGTCATGCTATTTTTTATTTTATTTGTTGTCACATTTCATAAATCGTTACTTTTATTCAAAAAGGTTGTGGGACAATGAATACAATTTATTAATTTTATCATATTTTAATTAATTTTTATTTGTTGAAAATGTGAAATACTTACCAAGTGAATCAATGATGCTAGAATCGAAATCATTCGACCAAATTTTATAGTGTATATTTTTTTTGTCAAATTATTGGAAAAAGTTATTAATATTATTATTAGTGTGAAATAAGCCATGGAATCTTTCAAAATTTTTAATATTTTGTTATAAAAAATTTAGTAGTACAAATTTATGTTCTTGTCACTTTTTATTTTATTTGATTTATTGTCTTATTTGATACATGACATGAATTTTATTCAAAAGATTGTGGGCCAATAAATACAGTTTATTTATTTTATCATATTTGAATCAATTTTAATTTATAATTGATAAGGTGAAATAGAAATATATGAGAAACTAATATTAAAAATGTAACATAAATAGTAAAAATATACATGTATTAGTTTGAAATATTTTCTAAATTAACAATAAAAAATAAATAGCAAATGTTAATGAATGTGTATGTATGCATGAATGAATGTATGCATGCATGTATATGTATGTATGTATGCATGTATGTAGATCTATATGTATGTGTGTATTAGCCATGATAAAACATACAAATGTGAAACCTATAACGACTGCATAGGTCAACCCAAAATGCCTCTATCCAGTGGAGGAGTGTGTAAGAAGACTAAACCAAGGGATAAACATGACCCAAAACTCATTGACACACTTCTTTGAGCTAGTGCAAGCCCCAAGTCAATGTCTCAATTAAACCAAGTCAGTCAGACAACCCCTTATTCTCTTAACATCAAATTCAATCACCAAACAATACAAGAATGGTCTAAAAATAACACTTGGACCACAAAGGAACATCATATGACATTAAACATTATACAAAAACCATCCGAACATGCAATCAAGTCCAAAAAAGCTAGGGCAAACAAACTAAACTTTAGAAACATATTGCCAAATGCAAACAATCAACCATTCTTGAGATATAGCAATCAAAATCATACTTGTAGTATTGCTAAACATTTGAAATTTGGAGGGAATTTAGATATAGAAATATGATCACATTCTCCAAATTTCAAGATCAAAGACGGAAATATGGAGAACTGTAGAGCATTATCACTTCTCCCAGAAACCCATAACATTGTCAAAAATATAGTTAGAACATATTTTCAAAAATATAGTCAGGTAATCAAAATTTTGAGATCATCAAAATTTCCTCTAAGGCTTTTTGCCTCGGCTCTCAAAATATTCTTGTCACCACCATGTACAAGCATCAATTTGTCCCACATCTGCTTTGCAGTTTTGCAGGTTTTGACATCTTCAAATTCAACATCGGAGAGTGAGGAAGCAAGATCTATCATCATGCAATTGTGCTCATGCTTCTCTCTCATTTTTTCAACCATTGGTGCTCCTGTGGGAAGCACATATTCAATATCTAAGTATTGAGTAACATCATTACCAATACCTGATAAGTGGAGTCTTATTTTGCTCTTACATGAAGAAAAATTATCCTTGTTCAACTTGGACACATCTCCTCTGTTCATCTTGTGATCTTTAGCTTAGGTCTTGAAACCTTCCTTTCTAAGCACACAAGATCTGATACCAATTGTTAGTAATAACTGAGGGGGGCGGGGGGTGAATCAGTGGCCTCAAAAATTAATCCTTAAATCAACCCTTAAAACTTGTAACCACAAATTATGTCTCAAGTTATCTTCTGTCCTACAAGATTAATGCCTTGAATTACTTATATCAATTTACTACTTGTCAGATTGCTTTCTTAAACCTTCTCCAGTATGTTTACCGATAATCAGTCATCTATTTACCAAAACACAGTAAATATGTAGAGTATACCGATCAATCCAGAATTAACTATGTAAGATACAAAACAAAAAAGACATGAATCATACACACATAACACATGGATTTTTAATGTGGAAACCCTGTTAAGGGAAAAACCACTGGGAACGGTACCCCAAATTTTCACTCTTCTGAAGTGAGACCTGTTAAGAGCCAACCCTATTAAAGGTTACAAACACACTATTAGGTATGACCTTATTAGAGGATTTAGA
The DNA here is from genome assembly GCA_018584345.1 of Thuja plicata. Taxonomy (NCBI): domain Eukaryota; kingdom Viridiplantae; phylum Streptophyta; class Pinopsida; order Cupressales; family Cupressaceae; genus Thuja; species Thuja plicata. The sequence goes on along the minus strand of MU228250.1, from coordinate 2,983,054 downwards.
AATAGTTTGTCAACTAGTATCTGACATCTAATGCTACCATCCTTGATCAAACACTCACTTGGCCTGTCAATAGGTATCAGACATATCCAATGCTACTTTTGTGATCAAACTTTTTGATACTCCTTGGGATGTATTTCAATTGAAAAAGACTTTTAAGTCCTTCTCAGTCAAGAGACTTATATGCTTCAATGGTTAAACTAAAACACTAATGATCTTCTCATACATACAACTCAATTGTAGATTTTCAGATCTATTGTAGGTCCATTACTTCACTTATCAATATAATCAAATATATACCTTTGCTCCACACTTTTTCTTCTCTGTGATGCTTGTCTCACTGTTCGTCAGTGTCTACAAAATCTAACTCTTCGTTTAACTTGTTGATCAAGACTGAAATGAAGACTTTCTTCTCCTTCAGATTTTCTTTAGCATCTTTCCTCTTCTCTTGTTCACAACACACAATTCGTAATGAATTGGGTTTGTCTCTTATAGACAAGATTTCCTCTTTTCCTGGCTTTCTTGATCTTGGTGTGTTCAACAATCTTTGCCAATAGATTTAAAGAAAATCTCCAGTCTGATCTCGTAGAGATCTTCTTGCCAACTAGAAAAATCAGCTTTAAATCAATTACTTATCTTTGGCTTTATTTGGATGATTAAAAAAATGATAAGTATTAGTTAACTCTATCTTTAGCTCTTGACAGCTAAGCATTTTGTCATTTTTTGAACTCTCTGTTCTGTCAGTCAACACTTCAGTTAGTCATCGGTGATAACTGACTATTCCGTCAGTGTGACTTCAGTTGTCATCGAGATCTTCATCCTTGTCTTTTCCATCGGGCAAAGCTAAAATTCTTTCCGTCAGGTTACTCTGTGTTTTTCTCGTCGGGAAACACTGTAAATTTGCTTGTCGGTAATGTTGTACATTTCCTCATCGGGCAACACTGTGACTTTGTTCTTTTACTTTGACCGTCAGGTTCACTCCATCAGTATATATAGTCACTTAGTGAATACTTGACTTGTATGCATTACTGATAGCATAGCCTTGATTCATGAGTTCTTTGAAGTCTTTGGCAGTATCTCCATGACTATACAAATTATATTAAGTTGACATCAATGAAAATACAATACATTAATTGATTTACTGCCTTGCATGATCATCAACTTAACATCTTCAAACATTCAATTAGTTACATTTCATCAAACCTACCTAAGGAAATTGGCGTAGCATGAAAATATTTTCTCATAGGCTTAGGCACACCCACAAGAGCTAATCAAAATATGACCGTCACTAGGAACACAATAGCTCCAGTAATGACGTCGTATTAGCTGACTCCAAACACTCAAGGTGACATGTATGTATGAGTGATCTTGGGAAGTTACTATCTTCCTTTGACAAACATTATCAACTTTCAGGGGTGAACTGGGTGGGCCTCTAGTTTAACAGTTCTTACTAAGGTCCTCCGTTCGTGGCTACCCCTTGTAGTTTTGCAAGAAAAATTAAGGCTTATAGCCCTACAAGCACCCAACATGTATAGTCTCGCAAGCAAGATTCAGACCTCTTGGCCCTACACAAGTTGAATGTATCCCCCTTGTAGTCTTGTAAACAAGATTAAGACCAAGATGGCCCTAGAAGCGCCCACTCAAATGTAGTCTTGCGTAGCAAGATTCACGTAGTGAGGCCCTACAAATGAAGGAGCATTAGAGATAGACATAGTCACGCCTTTCCTCTCTTTGGATTGAAGAAAGATTTTGATTATAGTGGGGTGGAGTAGCCAGGTTTGCTTGTTCCCCACTTGGGTCGTTACCAAAAGATTTCTCTCTTGGAAGGCCCTCTAAAGGATTAACATAAAGCAATAGATTGGTGATGAGAGGGGTCTAGATGTTTTATTTTCCCACAAGGGGAAAAGAGCATAGTCTCCTACCGAATGTTGTTTTATCCCAAACACATAAAATACTTTGTTCTTTCCCAAAATATTTATTTGTCTAAAACAAAATAAACTTGTCTAGGTTTTTAATCTTTCAAAAGGAAGAGAGCATACTCCCCTAATGATTATTTTGAATCACACAAACAATCTTCTAATTAATCTAGGTGCCTAAAAATAATATGCTAAGAAAGAACGATCATTTGGTTGAATGATAAGACAATTTGCAAGAACACAAGTGAGTAGTTTCAATGTTTATGTCTTCGCTTAACGTCCTAAAACACACAAAACTCAGTAGTTTGATGTTTTTGGTCTTCAGAAACGGTGTCGTAAAACCACAGAAAATATTAGTAACACAAAAATCTGACAGAAAATGGAAAAAATAGTGAATCTGTGTAGACGACTATTTAGAGGCACAGACGTTGAAACAACAATATGCACAGATAGTTGTTTTTAAAACACAGAACTTTATACCCGCGTAAGATGTTGAAACGCGCAGACGGTTGATCTACGACCATAGATGGAAAATCTTCAGAGACGGTGAAAGACCTACGTAGATGACAAAACAAAAAGGGTTAAGTTAGACAAAACACTTTAGTTAACAAAAATATTCATTTTTACAAATTTTTCCAACGTTTAATTCTTAAAAATTGATACCTGTCAAAAACCCGAGAGTTAAAACTGTAAAATATGTCAAAAATGTCTTTAAAAAAAAATTAAGCTAAAGTTATTTTTAATAGGTGGAGATGGTAGTTTCAGGGTGCATACAGAGGAACTATGCAAACGGTGATCTATGTAGATGACTATCTGGAAATGCAGACGATAATCTCATAGCAGAGACAGGTCTACGTAACGCTTTTCTAAAATCACATAAAATGCAGTGATTTTGAATTTTAAGGGATGTGGGTCCCACTGGGAATGCCAAAATGTATGTGATATAAAGCTACATATCAAAAACAATCACTAAAACATGCAAACACAATAATTAGTCATTAGATTCAATGAGGGTTAGCATATTCAATGAAAGACTCCAAAGACAAGAAGTTTACACTACAACCTCTGATGAGCCAAACATGTGCACCCAAGACTTGTTGATTTTATTTTAGATATATTTGTGGGTGTGCTCTCCCAAAAAAATAAAATAAATCCCACTAATGACCAAAGATGCAAGCTAAATGATCAAAGAGTGAAGAACTCAAGAATAAGTATTGAGAAACTTGTCTCAAGGTCTCACCATGATTGAGAATGCAAGCTTAAGCTAAGATGATGTGCATGAGATTGAAAAATAAAACTATAATTCATTCCATTATTCCTAAGATGTGATATCTAGATTCAAACTTAAAACATAAAAGTGAACTAAAATTGCTAAAATGCTTAAAGAGTTCTAGAGCTAAACTAGCATGATAACAATGCAAAAATAAGAGATGCATTTGCTCTTGGAAAGAGCTCTATTTATAAATTTTTAGAGGGAAAGGAAGGGCTTGGATGAGATGGAGCACATGTGGCATCCACATAGATGCCACATGGAGGACACAAGAGAAAAATGACATGCCATACAAAAGTCAAACTCAAGCCTTTAAGGTTTGAGTGGTTCAAGGTTGCTCACACATGTGTGAGCAACCCTTCGAGAATGGAGTGGGGGACAAAAAGGTCACTACATTTAAGGAAGTTTGGTGACTTCCTTGAAATGGGTTTCTCACACATGTGTGAGCAACTCATTAGCACTAAAAAGGTGTAGGAATCACCTTTTTAGCTTAATAAGTTGGATTAATTAGCAAGTAACTTTATTAGGATGAGAGTGATGGATGGTAGGGTAGATTTCTAGGTAGGATTTAAGACTAACTTAAATTAGATTTAAATTAATCAAGGTTTAGAATATTGTTAGAAAATGTGAGGAATAAATAAATTAAAATTTATTTAAAAGGGGATTTATCGAGGTCATGTATTAAATAAAATTTAATACATTAGAAAGGTATAATATTTAAATTAAATTTAAATACTATAGAGAATGAACTATATTTAATTAAATAAAATATAAGAACACAAAAATTATAATTAATTAATTAAAATCAACTATAATGTTATGGAAGTATTAATTAAATTAATATAAGGATGATTTTTTACGTCTACAGTTTTCACCCATAATCTCTTGATCTTTATTTGGAAACTGGTTAAGATAGGAAATCATCGTAAGTTTTAATTTAGATTTTCCTTCTTAGGAAAATTACATGCATTGGAAATTGAGAAAATACAAGAAAAGGATTGAAGTTTGTTTTACAGCCTAAAGTTAAAATTTACCAGTAAAGGCCTCATTGTGAACATTCACATTTATCTTCAACTGAGTTTACTAAGCAGTTGTACCATGACTATGGGGAACCTTGGGAATAACTTTTTTATTCTTTCAAGAGAGGAAATCAAATCTCAAATTCCTAGCAATGGACTTGTGTAAAAATAATTCTCAACACCATTGAGTCTACCCATTGTTTACCTTCTTCTTCAACCATTATTGTTGACTCTCCTACCATTGTGAGCTATGATGATGAATGTATTGAGGTCAAAAATGTTTTAGCCTTATTGATCAATCTAAACCTAAACCTAAACCAAAACCTGGTCTTTGTATTATATTTAATCCTAAGGAGATTATTAGGGCACATGATGGTCATTTTTACATTGTAGCAAGGGTTAATGGTCTTCCCTATTGTGGAGTTCTTATAGATCCTACTTGTATGCTAAATGTTATAATTGAAGGACATCTTTTCACAAGACACCTACATAAAGACTTATATGAAAAATATGATATGATGAAAAACTTCAATGGTTTCACTTATCCCACCCATGGGTCCATTACTCTTCTCGTAGAAGTTGGTAACAAAACATTAGACGACACATTTTTTCCATCCCAACTTCTAATCAGTTTCAAGTTTACTTGGTCTTCCTTGGCTCACTTCCATGAAAGTTGTAGTCTCTCCCATCCATAAGTGTTTGAAATTTCCCCATGATGGAGAAATTATTATGATTATCCATACTCTCTATTAGCCTTTACCTAGTTGTGGAAACTTTGACCTTGAATTATTTTGGCCTTCCATGCCTCAACTAGTTCAACCTCGCAAAGACAATTTCTTCCTTTTCTATCAAAAATTTAAAATTAACAAGATTTGTGAGCTTAGCAATCCTAAGGTTATTCCATCTCCTTTACATAGAACTGGACTCCTCCCTACACCTTCCACACCTCCTATATCTTATAAAAATTCTACAAATTCTATCTCTCAACCTAGTGTGGTGCCTTTTATTCTTCCTCCTAAAGAAGAAAAGGACCCGATGCTGATTGATCCTAAACCACCTCAAATTTAAAACAAAACTAAATGTAACTATTATGTTCTTGATAACCATCATAAATGTCATGCTAGATCCCATGCGCATGCTTCCCAAAAAATTTCATCCCATACTAGGTCTAATGATACTTTGATTCCCTTATGATTAACCTATGCATAGCCCAAGGGAGGAAGTTAATCTTAAAAAGATGAAACTGAACAAACATGATGATTTTATTTGGATTAGAGATCCTATTTTGATTAATTTGGATGAAGAATCTATACTGTTGATGATGATGGTTTTAATGTTTAAAATGCAAATGATGTTCATGCTAGTGATTCTGATGATATGTATGAGATTAGTGATGTTAATTATTATTTATCAGCTATATTTTCAAAAAAATTATCTCTTGCTCCCAGTGACAAACAAAGTGACCCATCCTTAGAGCATGGTACTTGTTTAGAACTGGTCATTGTTCCATCTATTGTTATCGATGTTTCTCCTATCACATGTTTCCCACCTTCCCTAAACAATATAGACCAAGATGGGGGGTAGACAATATGCTTGATTAGCTCCTCTTCTATGGTGGACTCTTGTGTGTTTGCCTATTGTAATGGGCTTTCCCTATGACATGTATATTTTTTTTTTAGATTTCTTTAGATGACCCTTGTTTCTTTGTTAGCACAAGGTGACAAAGGAATCGACTTGTTGTGACATTCCTCTATTTGTATCTTATTTCTTCTATATGTCATATACATGTTATGTTGTGCATGTGTTATTATTTGGTATTTTTTGTAAGTGCACCTTTGTGTTGTTTGATTGGGGATGATGCAAAGTGGTAGCCACCATTCTTTTTGGTCTTCGCAATACCGACCCAAAAAGACTCTTCTTTGTATCTCTTCTGTGATCTTCTTCCACTGTGCTCATAGTTCTGCTACCTTTGGGAATGATGACATTTTATTTTGATATAATTATTGATATACATGAGTTATCATATTATCATACTGGCCCAAAAGTTAGTAGATCCCTATTGTGTTCTCTTTATCATGTGTTTCATTTCCCTTGGTTTGTCCCTGCTTGGGGCATCTCATAATAGAAATGTCTCTTGTGGGTGCATGTATGGTCCATTAAATCCATTTCTCCCATTAAGGTGTTTGAAATTTCTTTAATGTGGGGGCATACACTCTACTCCTTGTTTCACATTTTTCACACACACACACACACACACACACACACACAATGATTCAATGCAATCTCTTATGTAGATGACTAAGGAGATAATGATTTTCTTATGTTCATCTTTACATTATCATGCATTGTGCATTATTCTGTGGATAATAAGAGCAATCCTTCATGCATTTGGTCCAAGTGACTTACCATTTTCACTTGGTCCTTTGACTAACCATTTTTTTTATCCCTTAATAGAGACACGATTTTCTTAAGGACAGATCCTCTTTGTTTTGATTGGTTGACTAGAATAACATAGATTTCTACACTATCAATGCTAGCTTTTGCAAAAATGCTTTCTCTTTGCATGATCTATAGTACGACAATACCATAATACACTAGTTGGTCATCTTTCTCTCTCTCTCTCTCTCTCTCTCTCTCTCTCTCTCTCATGTTTCCTCTTTTATCTTGGTTTTAGATTTGATGAGGACCTAAGTCACTTGGGGGCTTGGTGTTTCCCTGTCTCCTTAACCTTGATAATTTTTTCCAATGCGTTGATATACTTTATCATGAGCACGAGGTTGTCTCTTAATACCGATACATTGGGGGATAAATGTACCATCCTAAAAATTTATCACCCATAATTGGATGCTTTGTTAGCCCCATTTTAGTGATTTCAAAAATTCATGTCTATTATGCTTGATTCGGCTACCTATTTGTTCTTAATCTAGCATCCACCTCATCTCCCTAACACCCCATTCAAATTATGGGTCAATCTCTTGAGTACACAATGTCCAATACATTGTGTTCCCCCATAAAGGGGCCCAAATTTGAATCGGGCACTATTGTGGTATTTTGATGGGAAATTAGATTCCGTGGTCAACCTAACTTAATTTTGAATCTCAAAATGCATGGCAGGTATATAAAAACCCCATCTCTCCTCATTTTGGTAACCATAATGAAGATTATCAATCACATCTATACTCAAGCATTTGACAATCAAGTGTTTCAAGATTTGAAGGCAAGGATCCAAGATTTAGCATTTCCTCAAGCATCCATGGCATTTTGAAGGCAACCTTCTCCATTGTAGCAAGCTTCTCTCTCATGATGGCCAAGTAGAGGATTTCTCAAACAAGCTAGAAGGTCCTTTATCCATTCACATGCATTTTTTCATTGATAGCAAGTGTTCAATCAAGCATAACAACATTGAAGACCTAGTGGTAGCATTGATATATCAATGGATTTGTGAAAGGCATCCTTGATTAAAATTCAACATCCAACTATAATTGAGAACATACAAACATCTTCATAAATATGAGCAATTTTTACATCCGTTTATGAAGATATACTCATTTAAAAGGCAGATCTAACATTTACCTTTTACTTTCCTTTATGCAATTTCATTACATTTTCAAGGTTGATTCCTAAACAAGGGTTTGACCAAGGAAAACCCCTTACCACAATATTTTCATAACTATTTTGGAAAGTTTAGGACCTATTGGATTTTTAAAAAAAATTTCAGGCAAAATCATAGGGAACATAATACAAATATGCAAATTATTCCTGGGTACAGAACATCCAATTTGTTCCATACCTTCAAAACTCATCTCAAATTTAGATTACAAGTTAGTACAACTTTCTGGTTTCTATTTCAAGTCATTACAAGCTTCCTACTATTTTTTGTCAGTTTGTATCTCACAAAACTAGTTACATTTGCTTATCTAGCCTTCTATTTTACATTATCATATATCAGATCCCCTCAAATCCAATCATTTTCCAATACATCATTTTACTTATCTAGCCCTGTTGTGGTGTTTTGTTGGGAAATTAGATCCCCCCTTTGCTTCCTTTTTCCTACTGTTCACCTCCAAAAATAACAACTATCAAAGCTAAAACAAAGTCATAGAATTCATGTGTAGATTCACTTTATTCTTTTATCAAAATTTTCTAGAAAGGATCTTTGGAATCATACTCCCAAGCTTGGTGAGGCTCAAAGTGAAAAAGAATTTTTAATTTCATTTCTTCATTTTCCTTTTTCAGCTCCTCGCCTAAGAATAATGTTTAACTTTTTTTTGACAAACTTTCCAATCATCTTGTTTGAATCATGGTAAGAACCTTAGATATAGGGGTTATTGTAGAAAAAAAAATACCAATTGGACCACTACTCTTAAAATATCTAATGACAAGGTTTTAAACAATTAGAAAGCTAATAATGTCTAACTCACAATTATTTTAAATGTATAATATCAACTATTTAAACAAATAAATTCACTAATTACCCCCCACAAAAAAAATTACAAAATTTAATTTAGATTAGATAGGTTAATAATAACATCAAACTATTAATAAGATTTAAAATATTTAATAGTATAGTCATTTATAATTTGTTATGAGGTAATAGTTGAAGAATGATAAGGTGATTCTTAATAGCCAAAGGAGCAAGGTTCAATTGGAAAAGGAGAAAAAGGAAGAGTGGAGACAACCACCCATTTTTCCTAACAAGATTTACCAATTCAATCTTTTATGGGGTACACAAGGCAATTCATGGAGTACTAGGGCTAGGATTGTCTTCTACAAAGAAGATGGTAGATTCTTACATGGTGGCTTGTTAGTTTTGGGTCACAAGATTAATAATGAGTTAAAAGAGGAAGGATTGCAGGGTTAGCAATAGCTTCATGTATTAGTGTTCAACACTTTGTTGTGTGAGGCAATTTTCTTATTGTGATCAATGCACTAATGAAGGGCTTGTGTCCTAATTGATATTTTGGTAGATTTCTAGAGGGAACCCTCTCCCTCGACTCACAATTTAAGAAAGTTATGTTATTTTGTTGTTAAAGGCATTGTAGTTCAATGATAGCATATTTAGCTAATTAAGAGATTTATTTTATTTCAATCAATAGTTTGTATAGTGTCGATCCTTCCTCTTAGGAGTGAAATCAATAATTATTTTAAAATTAAGAAACCTTACGATTTTATTCATTTTGGGAAACATTGGTTCTCCTTACCAAAACATTGATAAATATTATGAAAGGAAATCGTAATGGTGGCATCTTCCTAAATTGGCCATATCTAGGATATGGTATTCCAGCACCCAAACGTGCCCTATAATAATTGGCATTACATAAGTAGGCGTACTAGAAGAAGAAATTAGGATCTATGTTATCATTCTTCCTATCGTTAGAAGAAGGAAACAGGAGGTTATATTACCTGGATTTACATTTTATCTCTGTAAACTCTTATTACTGCACAAGATAAACCATTATTTCAAAGGATTGTGCAGCAGACATGAATATATGATTGTTTTTTGTATTATTGGGCTGGTCGGCAACATAATGGAGGGCTATTTCTTCCAATTTTGATGTTAATAGCTTAAATGCTTTTAATGGACACCTTTCTTACAAGCAGTCAAAACACAGTACAAAATTGTCTATTTCACGCATGTCGAACGAATTTTTCCTCTTGTCTTGTTATGTTTGACTTGGAGTCTCTTATTCTTGGGTTGCATCAACGCGTTTATCTTATCATAATAATTGCTCTCTTCTACCTTTTTGAAGGCACTCTTTACCTAGCTCTAAGTACGACCAGATATATATATATATTTTTATAAAAAATTTAGAATATTTTGTTATGTTAAAGGTAAGGTTTTAGATAGATAACTTAAAAAAATTATAATGAAAAATATATTTGTTAGTTTCAGGGTGAGAACTAATGGTTTTACCTTGCATCTATCAGTTAATTCAATTTTGAAAATCGTGCAAGGCGTTTATTCTATAGTTGGTACAAATTTTGCTATTAAAATCGCATTTCTCATGTTTATCTCTGATTGGTTGTTCGCAATTTTCCTGGTGGTTTTTCCTTTTTTCCTATTTAAAAATTGTTCATTTTCTTAGTTGCTTCACTAGCATCATGTAGGGGTTGTTGACATGCCTTTGCATATCAAAAAGTAGCAATTTTCCTTGCAGCCCACGTGCCTTCTCTATACTTCCACAACCTTCCAAATTGCATTGTCAATTCATTTAATTTACACCTATCAAGTGATTTGAGAAGCAAAAATAGATAGAAAAGCATGTCGACAGATGAGTGTGGTTCATCATTTTAGAGTTGTTGCATAAGGGATTTCAGAGTTGTTGCCTAAGGGCTTTCACACCCAAGTTCATCATTTTAAAAGTATTTACCTTTCCGCCTTTCTGAATAGCAAAATCACCTCATGCGAAATGCATATCCGTCATAGGGAAAATAAGAGAAACCATGAAAGTTTATATTATGGTGGATTAACATAGTATTCATTTCACAATTTTAATGCCTTTGTGCATAAATCTTGGCGTTTAAGTTATGAGATCCCTAAACTTAGAATTCTCTTTTCAATTTTTGATATTTTGCTCATGGATTAGAGTAGATAAGAGTTATGAAATCCTTTGCAAGACTTTTTCTTATGAAGCCAAGACTAAGCTTGAGGCATGCTTTTTCACAAATTATGTTGCATTTTGAAAATGTCACTAGACTTGTTATGTTGTAAGAATAATTTAGAATCTAGGGTGTGTATAGTAGTCTAAGTTTCAAAACTTTAGTTGACAACCATATAAACTATTTTTTTGGGCTGCATGTACACAAAAAGATGGTTTCTCAGGGGCCAACTATTTTTGGTGAAAAGTTGAAACTTTGAAACTTCAAGAGGTTCATACTTATTTTTTTATAGAAGTATATGTGAAACGTTTATGGGAGGGTTCGAGTTCTGATATTTGAAACTAAATTTAGTTTTAGGAAAGTAATATACTACAATCAATTATTATTCTTTATTAATAAATGTGGTATATTTATATCTATTATATAGTTTATAGACCTGTGTAAAGGAACAAGTTCTTTTTGCACCCTATATTTTGTAGTTAACCCTTATAGGTAATGTACGAGACACACACATTCACATGGTATAGATCTAAAAAATGAGAATCGTCAATACTCAACAAATTATGTTTTTTGCCTCTTACAATTGGTAATGCAAGTTTATTCAGAAGATACACCCGAGAATAAAGAGTTTGTTGTGCAATTTTGAGTTTCACTGTTCTAATGTGAAATTTTATCAAATAATTGACTCTTATGTCTAGTTTTTAATCTTTGTGGAGTTTATATAGGTTTTATGCATGTACAATACTAGGTTTACCAAATCCTTTCTCCTAAAGAATGCGTGTAGAAGAAATGATGTGATTTTAGTTTTTTAAAATTTGACATGGTGATTGAATTTGATTTAGTTATTGGTCCTCCCTATGGGAATGTAATTTTCTCTCCTTTAGTATTTTCACCCTATTTTGTAGGGAGAATCATTAATACAGAGGAAGGCTCCTTTACATATTCCATTCTCTTGGTATTCTCCAATGTCATTCACTTGGTTTAAGATGCTTATGACCATCATTAAAGAACTATTCAAGACTTATAAATTTATTTCAGATTTGAAAAAAGAGTTGTTTGATGATCTCTGCTTCACTTGATCTCCACAAGGACACAATATCTCATCTTTTCTTTAGCCTTCATCCTCACCTTTGGTGGTTGGTAACTTGTGTATTATTGTTAATTTTAAAAGGGAGTCTTCATATATGGATTTGTCTAGTTTTCTGTTGTCCATGACTACAAAATCTTGTCATGAGTTTGTATGTAAAATTACACTTAGCATCTTGGATTTTTTTTTTTTTTTCTCAAATACAAGATCACGAATGCCAATTTTTTTGCAAATAGCAAGGACTCAAACTGCCTACAACTCTTGTTTTATTATATATTTGATTGAAATAATATGCTTTAATATCTAAATCATAATTTTAAATAAATAATTTGTTTAATATGTAAAGTTGAATGTCAAATTTAGACCACAGTTGTAGGAGTAATAATATTACTTATACTATAATTCAAATGTACTTGATCACAAGAAAATAATCTATAATTAAACATTGTTGAGTTAAAATAGTAATTTGATTGAAAGAAACTCCATGATTAAGGGTACTTGAGTAAAAATAGTACTATGTTGGATGACCTCCAAGGAAGTCCTAATGCTTCACACATACATACATCACTAAGATTCAATGAGTGCTAAGTATGTCATTCATACTCTTGAGAGATGAGTTTTATATGAATCACTATTCATGAAATACATATCAATTTGTTTTGACTTAAATGCTATACAATTAATTTGTGATAAAACAACATAGTTCTTAACACACCATAAAGCCACCTCCATGTCAATTTACTATTTATTAAGTTTGAGTATTGTAATAATTGTTGAATAGTTTGATAAATGAAAAATATTCCATATATCTAACCAAAAATTTGAAAGTGTTTAGCACATGATAACTTCCACCTTTATTATACGATTTTGGCGCATTTCTTAATTTAACCATATTAAATATCAACACCCTTATAACCAACTCTAATGTAAATAAATTTTTGAACAATTTGCATCATTTTTCCTCTTTGAAAATATGCTATTTAGAATTTAATTGTTATAACTGAGATCACTAGTTATACATTGGCCCTATTAAAGTTTGAGTTGAGATGTTACCAATAACTTCTCAAATTGAATAGTATCTTCATTTATATTTTAGAAAAATGATGTAATTTAATTATATGAAAACATATGGATTTGATTTTTAGTCACATGCATTCATACTTTGACTAGAAAATAAACATTGAGTAGTTACAATTTTTTAATGTGCTAACTAAAAAAATTCAATAAGTTTCTTTGAAGTAGTATAAAACTTATTTGACCTTATAATCAAGTTATTACTTATAAGACTAATTGATGGGTAATTTATTGATAACTTAGAAGTATAAATATCTAATAATTTATTGCAGTTAATTCATGGACCATAGTTTTATTTTTTGGATATGTTTTTTTTTATCAAATTGACCTTCAACCTACTTCATGGGGACATTCAATGTGAGAGAGAGAGAGAGAGAGAGAGAGAGAGAGAGAGAGAGAGAGAGAGAGAGAGAGAGAGAGAGAGAGAGAGAGAGAGAGAGAGAGAGAGAGAGAGAGAGAGAGAGAGAGAGAGAGAGAGAGA
>MU228250.1:2948614-2969560 GCA_018584345.1 Thuja plicata | reverse complement strand
AGAGAGAGAGAGAGAGAGAGAGAGAGAGAGAGAGAGAGAGAGAGAGAGAGAGAGAGAGAGAGAGAGAGATGTTATGGTTGAAGCATATAATAGATGCCAATATAATTATATCAAAGTACAAACATCTAGGAGAAGATGAGTAAAATAATAAATATAGAAACTACAATGATAATTTTAACATATAAATCTATTTGATATAATAGTCATGCAAAGATCTGAGAGATCAATTGAATCATGAATGCATATGTCATCCTCTTGTTCCACTTTTATTTGACTAAGAACTATAGTATGTACAATAGTATACGTATAGAAAGGTGATAACTAACTCAATAGTTAGTAGATTGTCTATCTCCTTGTTGAGTTTTATATATATTTCCTTGTCTTTCAAGAAAACAAATCTATCAAAATTTTGAACTATGAATGTGTGCAACAAATTTGGAGAGGAAGAATGTTACATCATTTTTCTAGTAATTTTTATGGACCTATGACGACAATGTTATTAACAAGGTGGAACGAATTGCATGTGATTTGTGATAGTTATATTGAATACTTAGTGTTCCATATTCCCTTCAAAATTAGTTTCCCTTTATTGACCAACAATGACCCTCATTATGTGCAACTACATAATTAGATGTGGAAAATAAGGGGAAATTGGTATTTCTATGACTCACTTTCTTTGAGAGTGTGTTTATTTAATTTTCATGTTAGATATTTGATTAGTATTTATTGGTGTTTCATATTCAAGATTTATTTGAATTGGTTATAAATTCTATTTGTTTAGGAGATTCAAACTAATCTAGGTAGTAATAGTGCAAGAGTTCTCTATTAGAAATGGTTTACATGCCAAGGTAAAGAGGATCAAACTCAAAAGAACTACCTCCTACTTCATTGGTGATAGTATAGAGAGCATATTAAATTGGATGGAATTTAAGATGAGATCTTCTAATTAATTTATTCTAATTAAATGTAATTAAACCTAATCATCAACCTAAAAGTTATGTGGCATGAAGTTTTTTTTAATGTGTTTTATTACACTTAGTATTGTTGTTTTGCACCATTTGTTGTATCTATTAAATTTTCTCAATGAATTTAACTTTTCCAATTACTTCCTTTTGAGTTAAAGGATTTTCCACTATGGATGATGGCATGTTATAATCTATATCAATGTGTGTTAGTGATTGGATAGATAAGTTGACTTGAAAAGGGTTGTGAACTATAAAATTATGAAGTGATAATATCAAAAATTTAAATGAAACGTAAGGTTTCATCCTTGTGTGTAGATTGGTTGAATTGTACATAAAAATAAGGTGTGATATAATCATGCTCACTAATTTAGTTTGTCCATTGAATTCCACAACTAGAAGTATATGTAGGCTTTCCCAATGTTATTTCCATCAATGATAACTAAATTTTCCCTGTATAAATTTCTCAAAAAATCTTATTTGGAAATGATTATGGATGGTAATCAAAATGAACTAATACATTTCAAAAGTTTTATTTATTTTTCCAAAGATTAAATGTTTTTTTTGTAAGGGTTCAACATACAATAATGGGTTATACTTTTATCTATGAACAAAAAATGAAGATGCCTAAACCATTTTGGGAAACAACCTTTGGATGAGAGGGAACCTTCAAATGAAGTCATTTTTCATAGTTCATTCAAAGCATTCCCACTTTGTTTGAACCACCCCCTTAAAAGGAAGGGTGCTCTGACATAGTCATTGAATGAAGGCCTATTTATTCTATTTTTCTATTGATAAAATAATGTCATCACCCCCTCAAAATGAACGCATTATTTTATATTTTTTGAAATCATATAAAACTCCCAAATGATTTCTATAACATTCATTTAAGATTGGTTGTCAAATGCAAAGACCTCCATTCGCTGAGGACCTCTAGTGAGCCAAATCTCTAGGAAATAGGCAGAAATCAATTGAGAGGGGGGGGGGGGGGGGGGAAGCANGGGGGGGGGGGTGAATCAATTGTTCCTAAATAACTTAAAAATCCAAACCTTTAAAACTTGAAACCCTTTATCACTACTCAATTTTCCTATGGCTACAACCCTAAGGAATTCTCAATGACTTACAATCATAATTCAAACACCAATCCAAGAATTCATGAATTGTATGATAGCATCTACCTATGTCTTGGTCAGTTCCAATTCAGTACAATCAGATCCCTTGCTGAAATTCTCTCTGTCACTCTCAAATGAGAAATCTAGACCTCATTAGATCTGTAAAAGTCCTTCACTAGCAACCTCTGCCTTCCACAATCTTCCAAACACTAGCTCACACAAATGACAACACAAATCAAACCCTAATTCACCATATTTATCAAGAACTAGGTCAGCAAAACCTAATCCTCAAAAATTTACCTCTTAGAACCAAAATCAACCATCACGGTAAATGCATGTGCTTTCTAAACATTTCTTAGATCCTTCATAAACACCTTGAGATCATAATCACAACCCTAAAATGTTTTATCAGTCTCTCATAATTTTTTTTATCAAATTTTCTAGACATGTCAGCTAATAACATAAAAACATATTCAAATACATTAAACTTGGTTACCTTGATCAATGTAAGCTTCCAACTCATCAGGCACATAATCTTAGATCATCCTAAGGAATCATGAAGCTCAAACAAATAATCAAATCCATCACACTCATCAAAACTGTCAAAGTTTCATGCCAAACCTCAAGAACACTATTACCCCAATTGAAATTCTTGTAAATGCCTTGTGGACCATCATAATCATAAACCCTTTGAATGGTAGACACATTTCTATGTTATTAATTCATTTTCAATTGCACAACCAAAGATCTCAGCTTGAGAACATGCACGAAACCATTCTCTGTAACTCTATTACACTGACAAACAATAAAATAACTAGTCCTCATCTGTGAAATCATATCTTGATCAAATCATCATGTTAGCAAGTGAAACTTGACATAAACCATGTAGACAACCTATACATCATCCCATGAGGTGTGCGACTCCTCATCTTTAGTAACATCCCTTCACGATTTTTTTGATCATCATGCATTACTGGCAAAACTGCACAACAAACATCCAAACTACATAATAGACATGTTGACATCAATGACAACACACCCAAATTGCCAAAAATCTCCCGCTTTGGAATTAATGGAAAAATGTGATGGGAAAAACAATAATTGAATAAAAAACCTAATTAGAAACCAACAGATAGTACTGCCAACAATATCCAAAATATATTTTGAAGTCTCTAACTCTACTCTACTACCTTATTTTTGCTTTGTCACTACCCCCTAGGAACAAAATCTCCCTTATTCCAATCTGATTACCTGATCTTCTCTGCATCAGTTTCTCCCCCCTTGGATTTACACTACTCTTCTTAGCTAAAAATATTTCTTATGTGCTAGTATATAAACTTGCTCTTCACATCTTCTCTTTTCTCTTTCTTCACATCTATTCTTCTCTTGTGCACTTGCTCTTCACACCTTTTTTTTTTTACATTTGCTCTCTCTCCCATTTGACATCAATGAAAAAGGTGTATTACCTACTTTGGGCCATCAAACACATCCAACTATTGATCAAACACATCTACCTTACCATTCTTACTACTCCCCCTAAGTAGTAGCCTCCATACATCAAACTAGTTGTAAGATTCTTCTTTAGAGAATATTTTAATGATGCAATCTCTTGCATCTTAGTTATAATAAAGAGGGGTAATGACCCCTAACTTTCCTCTTAGATAATCAAATGTATCCTTAGGCAGTGGCTTTGTGAATATATCTTCTATCTATTCCCTAGTAGACACATACTCCAATCTTACTTCCTTGTCATTCACCTTCTCTCTCATAAAATGGTACTTGATTTATATGTGCTTTGTCTTAGCATATTGTACTAGATTATTAGAAATTTTTATGGCACTTGAATTATCACAATAAATCACAATAGCTTCGTAAAAACAATTCCAATATCAGATAAAATCTACTTCATCCAAACGATTTGAGTATACAATTACCAACAACAACAACAACAATTTATTATGCCTCCGTAGTAGACAAGGAAATTAAATTTTTCTTCTTACTCATCTATGAGACCAACCTGCTAGCAAAAAATAAATTTTCACCACTTGTGCTCTTTCTATCATCAACATCACCTACTCAATCAACATCAGTATATGCACATAAGGTGAACTCATTATCCTTAGGATACCACATTCCACAGTCTATTGTCTCTTTTAAATATCTAAGTATCCTTTTGACTGCTACTTCATGATTGTGCCTAAGATCATTTAGAAATATTGCAACTAGGCACACTGTGTTCATGATATCAGGTCTAGTATGAGTCAAATATAGAAATCTACCAATCATTGATCTATATCTTGACTCATTAACCCTAGGGGACTCATCATCTCTTGATATCTTGCATCTTGTCACCATAGGTGTTTCCACTAGTTTTGAGTCATCTAGTCCAAACTTCCTTAGCAATTCCCCCACATACTTACTTGAGTCATGAATATTCCTTTATCTTATTGAGTAACTTATAGACCTAGAAATAATTTCATTTCTCTTATCATGTACATTTTAAATTCTTTTTGCATTTTCAGTGCAAACTCTTTACTTAACTTGTCATATCCACCAAAGATAATGTCATCAAAAATACCTCTATAATAAGAATATTCTCATTACAAATTTTAAAATATATATTACTATATGAAATACCTTTATTGAATCCAATTTTGAGTAGATACCTGTCTAATCTAGAATACTAGGCTCTAGGGGCTTGCTTCAATCTACACAATGCTTTCTTCAACAAACATACCATATCTAGTTCTTTTCTAAGACAAACCATCAAGTTTCTCTATGTATACCTTTTCTTCTAACTCAGCATTCAGGAATACTGAATTGAGATCCATTTAATAAAATATGAAGTTCTTATGGGTTGTATATGCTAAGAATAGTCTAGTTGCTTCCAATCTTGTTATTGGTGTAAATGTTTCATCATAGTCAATCCCTTTCATCTGTGAATACCCTTTGCACACCAACCTTTATTTTTTCCTCATAACTTCTCCTTAATCATTTACCTTATTTATGGATACCCATTTATTTCCAATAACATTCTTGTCTTTAGGCCTTGGAACAAAAATCCATGTGTCATTCTTCTCAATCTGTGATAGCTCTTCTTTCATTGCATCAATCCATTGATCATATATGCAGGCTTCTCCTACATACTTGGGTTCAGTGTGTGACATCAACCATATTTGATCTTGCACAATCCTTCTTCTTGTTTAATCTCCCTTGTTCCTATCACCAATGATATATCCTTCATTTTGATTCAATCTTACTATCTCTCTGATGTCCACATTCACTACACCTTGCCAAATTCTCAAGACTTTCATTCACTTTCACATTTGTGCTCCACTAACTTTTTCAACCTTTTTTTATAGCACCTATATGCTTTACTTTTGGTAGAATAACCAAGGAATATACCTTCATCACTCCTTGCATCAAAATTTCCTATGCCTTCATCTCTCTTTATATAACATATACTACCAAAAATTATGAAATACTTAATAGTAGGCACATGACCACACCAAAGTTCATAGGGTGTCTTACCAGTTCCATGTTTGATATGTACTCAGTTAAGAGTGTATACTAGAGTGCTCATAGATTCTCTCCAAAACATCTATAGAACATTTCTTTCAAGCATCATGGTCCTTGCAGTCTCTAGAATAGATTTATTCTTGTGATCTGCTACACCATTTTTTTGTGGATTCCTAGGAGAAGATGATTGTCTCTTGACTCCATGTATCTCACAATATGTATTGAAATCATTTGATGTAAACTCTCCACCTCTGTCTAATCTAAGCTTCTTTAGTTTAAGACCTTTCTCATTCTCCACCATTTCCTTGAAAACCTTGAATTTATAAAAAGATTTAGATTTCTACTTCAAGAAGGTCACCCATACCATCTTTGAGTAATCATCAATTAGTAGCATAAAATATCTCTCACCTTGCAATAATCTTGTATTGGTAGGGCCACACAAATAAGTATGAACAAGATCAAGCACACCATTTTAATTTTCTTTCTTAGAGTGAAAAGTAGCTCTTGTTTTCTTTCCCAATTGACATTCCTTCCAAAAATTGTTAGCATGATTCTTCATCCTAGGAAAATATTTAACAGCATAAGTAGTACTTATAGAAATAATATTGTCAAAGTTCACAAGACACAATATCTTACGCCATAACTAGCTTTCATCTATTTGTGCAATCAAACAAGTCTTCTGGTCCCACTATTCAAAATAACTAGATTACCTCGTGTCTTGGATCTAGTGTAAATATCCTTTCCGTAGTTATTCAAGATCTTACATATTTTATCCTTGAAATGCAATCCATAGCCTTTATCCATCATATGACTAACACTAAGAAGATTATGTTTCAAACCTTCTACATGCAATACATCATCAGTGTGATTTCTACCATCCAAATTAATTAAACCTCTACCTCTAATCTTACCACCAAATTTGTCACCCCATTTCACTTTGCCACCATCATTCTTCTCAAAGCTTACAAATTTACTATTTTTACCATTCAAATGATGAGAGCATCCACTATCAATCTCCCATATCTTCCTTGACAACTTGAGCGGCTAGAGCTTTCTCTTCAACAACATATTTAGTAGAACTAGAAGTCATTACAATATCATTCATAGGATCATCATCTTCCTTAATGAAAATGAATTTGAATTCATCATCATCCTTTTCAACTTCATCAAATTCATCATGAGTAACACCATCATCATGAGAGCATATTAACACTTTATTTCCCTAGGCTTAGTTTCATACTTATACTTAGAAATTCTATTAGGACACCTAGATGAAAAATGTCCTACTTTACCACATGAAAACTATTTAAAAGGCATCTTTACTTTATACTTTCTATTAGCAGGAGCTCTATATTGTACTCTTTTTTCAAACCTTTCTACCAACTTTTCAAGATCTTTGCCTTCCTCTTCCATTTCCTTCAGCTCCTTCTCCCATCTTAACATTCTCTTTGTAGGTCTCTCAGACAAATCTAATTTTTGTATGTCCTTACCAATCATTGTGGCTTTGAATGCTGACTCAATCTTGGGAATTGCTCCACCTAAAGCACTCAATTCAAAGGTTTCCATTTAGGTTTTCCCTTGTCACATTTTTCAATATCCTTATTTCTTCAACAACCGCAACCTTGTTGTCATAGGCAGGAGGCAATGTTATCAGAATATTTGAAAAAATCTCATCTTCATCAAGTGTACCTCCAACACATCTAATAGCACAAATCATCTCATTAATATTTAACATGTAGGATGAAATGTTCTCCTCTTAACTCATCTTAATGGCTTCGTACTGTCCCTTCAAGATCTACAAATTGGCCATCTTTTCTGATGTGTCTCCTTCATAAAGAATTTCTAACTTCTCCTGTATCTGATTGGTTTTCTCCAATTCCATGATATTGGTCATCTCTGCATCATTTAATGCACTCAAAAAAGATTCATGTTGACCATTTTTGGTCCCCATTGATCTTCAGATCATATTCTAACCCAGAATGCCCGATTGATAAGAGATAAAATGAACTTATGATTCAGAAGAAGAATTTTGGTGTAACATTTTTTGTGCTACAAAAAAATTCACACAGAGATCATCTTCTGGAGTCTAAGGCACAATTTTGGAAATGCGGGCCCATGGTCTCATTGAGATCCCAACAATATATGTAGGAGGCTTCATGATCAAGTGTCGATATAGCTCATCTAGACATTCTCTGACAGTTTCCATCGGCATAGCTATCGATATCAGAAGAAAAGAAAATGGTGGGTCTGATAGTGTTTTTCTCGCCAATGAATGACATCGACGTAGGTATCAGTGATAAAGTTAATTAGACACCAAGGTTGATTTGCATAAATTAGGATAAAGAAATCAAGGTGAAATTTTCTAACGCATTCCAAAAAAGTCTTTTAAAATTTTTGTGCCTTAGTCTTTTTTCACTCAGTCGGGTTTTTGGGTTTTTGACACCCTTCGAGAACTATCTTTGGGTTCTGAAGACACCTCAAGAAATCTCTTTGGTTTTTGAAGCGTAGTTGGAAAAGGGAAAAGCAAAAATTCACATGGCTCATTAGATTTAAAAATTTGGCACCGGAGTAGGAACTATCTCTGGGTTTCGAGGGTACTTCCTGCAGTGGTGTCAGATTATGACACATTCATGGAAATAAGTACAAAGATTCACACAGGCCACTCTTCATCAAGTGGAAAATTTAGGAGTTATCAAGGGGTCATCAGATTCTGAAGCCCAACAAGGAACATAGGTTAATTAGTGTAACTCTCCCTGAAGTGGTTGTTTTAGATCTCATTGGCGATCGGAGGCGAGGAAATTATGCAACCCGATGGGTGTTGTTTCCCCGATGGATCCTATCGGGGTGGGTTTGCCAATGGGTTTCTAGTGGGTAGTTCAACTTTTTTTTGGAAAGTGTCTCACTGATATACATTCCATAATGCAGATAAAAATAATCAAATGCGCAGGGGACATGCTTTATTAGTGGGCCTACAAGGGTATCAATGGAGTTTGGGTCTCGATCAGGTCCTTTGATCCTCCCATTGATGGGATCTTTTCATTGATGGTAATTTTTACAAGGCCCCACTCAGTTCCATAGATCTCCTCATCAATAGGATTGTATGTTCATCCATTGGTATTTACAATTTTTTCGACGACCCAGTTTTCTTGATAAGTTTCTTTCGATGAGGTTTCTATCAGTTTCATCGATAAGTTTATCAATGAGTTTCTTTTCTCGATGGGGTGCTAATATGACTATTAGATGGGTTTTTTCTATCGATATCTTTTTTATGGAATTTGGTGTTCTATAAAATGGCAAGAGCTTTCTGTAATGAGTCATTTTCATTCATACCTCCATCAGATGTGTTCTCCATGTTCTACCAAGAAGCCATGCAATTGATCAATTTTTTATTTCCATTGATGGAAGAGGTCTTTATCAAGTCAAAACCTTTGACCCATGAAAAATGTGGGAAATTTAAAGATTTAAAATATAAATGGTCACTTCTGAGGGTTTCTATGTTAGCATCTCAGAGCATTGATTCCTTCAGCTACCCCAGCTACTTTCAGAGTAACGATGCCATAACCAAGGGTAGACCTGATCTTCTTCTGCCCCTATTCTCATTAAAATGATATGGGCTTGAGGCCATATTTCATTCCATCTCAGATATAGAATAAATAATTTTGGAGCCATAGTTATTGCAGAGGTCACTTCTCATTTGCAAAGCATTCATTTTTTACCTTTTCTTGTCACTTCTGGGTCTTCCTTTTTTATTCAAAGATTAGATTTCTTTTGATCTTTTCTTCTTCTGTAACTCAACTCTGGTTATGGTTTAAGCTTCGATTTTAAATCTGGGTTATTCCAAAACCCTATAAAGGAAAATTTTGTATATTCTTCATGGATCTCTTTCTATGGTTCTTTTATTGAGTTCTTTTTTGTAGTACATTGCCTTATTAAATAGAAATTACTATTGTTTTACCTACTTTCAGTCCAAATAAGCTTGTGTAGTCACTCTGCCTTATTATTTGGATGTGTTTCACAACATTGTATGATTATATCAATCTCAGAAATTTAAATTTTTTTATGTGAATATATGTATTCCTTTTCTGGTTATATTGATTCTTTACTTTCATTTTAGTGCTAAGGTTGATAAATATAAGAAGTAGTGTAGTCTTGTGAGTTATACTAAAGATAAGTGCAATCATTAGAAGGAGTAGATCAAATATTCAATCTGGTGTATCACCTCATTTCCTTTTCTGTATTTTCCTTTTAGCATATCCTTCTCCCTTTTCCTCAAAAGTAGTAGTTTTAGGTGTACTCTAATTGTAAAGGAAGCTTACCTTCTCTGGAGATTCAATCTCATTAAGAAAGTCCTATATTGAGAGATTATTTCCATGTTTCAGAATATTGTGTAGGTTTCTATCCACCATCTAGACAAGGGTGCAAACTTTTGTGTTAACAGTTTTTGGCATGCCTGGTGGGTTTGCATTCAATCTTACAAGATAAAACATACCAGTTTACTGGTGTGAAACAAATGATTTAAACTTCTATGGTGAGGAGATAATACTACTCTTAGCATTAAAGCCTTCAAGAGGCTCAAACTCAAGTACTTGGCGATTCCATCTCTATATATCAGTTCACAGCCCAGTTTTCTATAATTCATGCCCAGGATACAAACAAGGGAATCTTCTAGAGGTAATTTTTAGTTTTTTCAACTCTTATTTTTAAATTCTAGAAGAAGAAAAAATAGACTTTCTCTATCACTAGTTAGGAGTTTAGAAGAAACACCTATACTAACTAGATCTCTTTCTAGTCCTCTTGTGAAAAGAAAAAAACTTAGGATACCATCTACTCAATTGAATAGATCATTATTCCATATGGATTGTTGGGATAATGGAGAGGTGTGTACTAAGAGGGGAGGGTAAAATCAGTACCCTTAAAAACTTTTAATCAATTCTTTGTAACCACTAGTTCTGTAATAACCGACTGAGTAGATTGCATATACCAAACATATAGTATCACTGCTGAAATGTAAATGCATGTAAAGTAAATAGTACACATACATGAAATTAAGTATTTATGACACTAGTATTTTGGTATCACACAAAACCCCTGTTAGAAGGTAAAAACTGCGGTGGGGATGAGACCCACAAAAATTTACTACTATAGAAATAAGGTAGCCTGTTAAAGCTTACAAAGAATGATCACTTCTGATGATCTTACCTTGTTAGGAGTAACAATGAGATCGATTAGATATACCTCATGTCAGGATTTAGAAACACAAAGTATGTGTTCACTCGGTTAAGAGATTTACAAAAAGACGGTTTAAGTCTACTTTGTTAAGAGATTTAGGGGTCTATTACAATCATTAGAGACTAACAAAATTTTGATCTGAAACATATATAATCTCAATATTGCTGATATAGATCCATTAAGTACATACAAAACATATCACCTCAATGTGAATGATAATACCTTCTGCTCTGTTATGCTCACTAGTCTTGCCTCTGTTCTGATAACTAATTTCTGCAATGTAGTCTATATCCTTAAAATCCTTTGTCTAATCTCTGATGTTTGTAGTATGATGGATACTTGATCATTTCTTCATCAACATAAATTAAAAAATTGACATATATACATTTATATATATCAAACTATATGACGTAACTATGGCTTTACAATTACATCCCTAACCTAAGATCAATTATGTGTACATAATTTACCTTGATCATCTAAACATAGGAGATATAAACAATTAATGATGTAAATCCGTAATTAATGCTCTCCCCGATCTTTGTAAATCATTATCTAGGTCGGGAAAAAGTTGTTACATAGAATGATGTGCCATAAAAAAAAATTATGTGGCCTCTGGTCCACTTGGTTAATGTTGTCTATTGGTGCTTGGTGTAGTCTGTGTATCTCAGTTATACTGCTATTCGGTTATACTCTGTAGCTCGGTGCTATCTACTATTCAGTAAAGTTTATATGCTCGGTAATCACTGTACTTGGTTAACTCTGGGTGTGATCAGTCCTCTTAGTTAACTCTGTACTTTGGTGATTATATCGACTATCTTGTTTGTGAATCTATTACCAACTGTCCATTTTCTGTGCTTGAATACTAATGACAACTTCAATTCTTAATTGGAGTAACATTCTCCCCCTTTGGCATTAGTATCAAAAACTTATTACTATACATACTATACTTGATGACTCCCCATTTTTACATGCTTGGTATATGTATATGAACTCCTCCTAATTATAGTATCCCCCTTTACTATACATATATACATATATTTCCCCCTTTTTTGAAAATAATGACAAAAGGATTAGAAATTACAGTTTGTCAAAAATGTTAGGATGGGAATTCTTGAGGTTTTCCAGTAGCTTCTCCCATTCCTCTTTTAAATTATCTAGGGTTAATAGCTCTAGGTTGATATGAGGCATTCAAATCATATATGATGTCAGTTACTGACAATTCTGGGGTGGAAACCAAAGTCTTTGCCAATTTCACATGTTTTTGCATCATCACCAAATGTTGTAGTAACATTTCCTGTAGCTTGGTTACTTGTTCTCTGATGTTCTCTTCTTCTTTCTTCAATCCTAGTCTCAATCGCTTGCTTTGGAGAACTTTTTTGTAATGCATCTGCAATGCATGTTTCTCGGTTGATAGACTATTTGCACTAGCTTTTATATCTTGATCTATTTTCTTTAGCTTTTCACTAATCTCGGTAGTGAAATGATATAGAGTGCATAACTGTTGTAGAATTGTAATGGCTTCAGATATAACAGTTTCTAAACCACTTACAAATTTAGACAAAGTTACCTTATTGACTGCCACTGCCTAGCTGATCTTCTTTGTGACTTTGTATTCTATCTTCTTCTCTGCTCTTTCTTCCAATTTTTTCTCAGCATCAACATCAGGTTTGTTAATTGCCATGGTGAGAAGTGAAAGTTGATCAATGACGGGGGTCAATTTATTGATATCTAAGCCAGGAACAATTTTTTTTAGAATCTCCTTGGTGGCCTCTAATACTTGTGCATTCTTATTTTCTTGCCTTAATTTGTCATGTGTTGTTTTCCTAGTGCATAATTCACCATATTTATTCAATGTTTCTAGATCAAGTGTCCTTTGTTCCCATGTTGGGAACTCTATGATTTCATCCAAAGTAACTGTGTCCTTGCTTCCTTTATTCTTCTTCTTTTTCTTTCCTTGGACACTTGATGAAGGAGATAAAGTTAATGTTAATTAAGCATTTTTCTCGATTTCAGGCTTTGCTTGCAACTTTTCTCTTTTTGGTCTATTCTTCTCTATGATCGTGGTGTGAACAAATGACTTCATATCGATCAAATTTAAAGAAAATGACTTAGGGCAGTGCAATAAATGCTCTTCACCAACAAATCAATGAACAAACATTATGCTTGGTTAATACTGTCCATACTTCAACTCGATGAGTATACCATATACTCAGTTACCATAGCAACTCGGTTGTCTCTTCACATATTCACCGACTGACAGTTCTAACTCGGTACATATTAACCGACTCAACTAGATCAAAATAATCAAAAATATAATACCACAGTGCATCTCAATTCATGCTAATTTGGCATTTGTGAAATAAATATAGGAACTGATGTAAGATATAGTTTTGCAAAACATAGTTCCGTACATGCTTATATTTGCTCAGTTGGAGACTGTGGAGCCACCTAATCCATCGGATGAGGTGTCACCGACTGTTGTGCTTGGTCCTACATTATCATTTGATGCTCTCCTCCACATTTGATTTTTGATCCTTACTATTTCATCAATTGTATTTCCATTTCCATAAGTATTTATTCTATCTGCACAATCTGTGCTTAAGTGACCAACTTTGTGATAGTGAGAACATGCCATACCAGAGTTTGACCAATTCCCAGACTTGATTTTCCATTGTCTCATACAATTTTATTCTATATGCCCATATTTACCACATGTTGTACAACTACTCCAAGTTTTATAATCCCATTCATAAGCATTGCCTTTCCTTCTCAGTTGATTTACCTTTTCTTGTCCTTTAGGCTTCCAGATTTGGTTTGTGTTCTTCATGCATGCTTGTGATGTATGACCATGAATGTTGCAATTTTGATAGTATTTATCCATGTATGGTTCCTTCTATGGTTTTTTCAACTTGGATCTACACTCATGTGCTTGATTTCCATGTTTATTATAGTTATAGCAAGTACCATTAAATTTAGGAGGGTTTCTAGGAATACCTTTTTCTTTGCTTCTACAAACATTTGATGTGTGGCCTAGTTTTCCACAGTGACAGAAAGAGGGATTCTTAGGCTTCGGGCTTGAGTATAAATTCCTCTGTTCATATTGATTTGACGATTCTCCTTGCTTGGTATACCCTAATCTAGTATTGTTGTTCAGTCTTCTTTGATAGTTCTGAAATTCATCCATTCTCTTAGTGCTTTCTTTAGATCTCTTAATCACTTCATTATGTTATTGTAAAATATTCACTTCATTTCTTAGTTTCTCATTTTATTCTTTCAATACACCAATATATTATATTCTTCTTGCAAGTTCGGTATTCACTCAGTTTACCTCATGATTCATAGCAACCACTAGATTGGTGATCTCAAAGTAATGTTCAGTAAGTCTCAAAATCTCAGATTCTTTCTCTTGTAATTTTTCAGTCATCTATCTTTAGTCATCAACAACCATGCTTCTATCTAGTTCAGCTTTATTTGCATCATTCAATACTTCAACCATTCTAACCATTTGTGTATCTTAACCGATCTGTAGTGATTTCACTTGTTTAGAAACTTGTTGATTTCTCTCAGATAGCTTCGATATGATTCCTTCAGATGCATCAGATATGCTACTAGATTTAGATCCAGTTGTGTCAAATGGGTCATGAATCTCTTCTTCATAATAATCAATCTCATGAAAATGAAGTTCCATGTCCTTTCTCTTAATCAACATCTCCCTAAGTTTCTCTTTGGCTTCCTTGTATTTTTTGACATAGATCTGCAGTTGTAACTTCTGATTTTCAATTGTTTTGTCAAGTGTATACCTTTCCATTGTAAGATCTTTTCTCTTCAATGATTAAACCTTCAAAACAAGAGAACCAACTCTAATAACAATTTTTGGGATAATGGAGAGGTGTGTACTAACAGGGGAGGGGTGAATCAGTACCCTTGAGAATTTTTAATCAATTCTTTGTAACCACTAGTTTTGAAATAACCGACTGAGTAGATTGCATACACCAAACATATAGTATCACTGCTAAACTGTAAATGCATGTAAAGTAAATAGTACACATACATGAAATTAAGTACTCATGACACTAGTATTTTGGTATCGTAGAAAACCCTTGTTAGAAGGTAAAAACTACGGTGGGGATGAGACCCACAAAACTTTACTATTGCAGAAACAAAGTAGTCTGTTAAAGCTCACAAATAATGATCACTTCTGATGATCTTAACCTGTTAGGAGTAACAATAAGATCTATTAGATCTACCTCGTGTGAGGATTTAGCAACACAAAGTATGTGTGTACTCGGTTATGAGATTTATAAAAAGATGGTTAAGTCTACTTTGTTAAGAGATTTAAGGGTCTATTACAACTGTTAGAGAGTAACAAAAGTTTGATTTGAAACATGTAAATTCTCAATATTGTTGATACCGATCCATTAAGTACATACAAAACATATCACCTCAATGTGAATGATAATATCTTCTGCTATGTTCTTCTCGGGAGCCTTGCCTCTTTTCTGATAACTGATTTCTGCAATGTAGCCTTTGTCCTTAAAATCCTATGTATGATCTCTAATGTCTGTAGTATGGCAGCTACTTGATCATTTCTTGATCAACATACATTACAAAATTGACATCTACACATTTATATATATCAAACTCTATGACCAAATTAGGGTTTTACAATTACATCCCTAACCTAAAATCAACGGTGTACATAATTTACCTTGATCATCTAAACATAGGAGATATAAACAATTAGTGTTATAATTAATCCATAATTAATTCTCTCTTTGATCTTTGTAAACCATTATCTAGGTCAGAAAAAAGTTTATACAGAATGATGTGCCATAACAAACTTTTATGTGGCCTCTGGTCCACTTGGTTAATGTTGTCTTTCTATGCTCGGTGTAGTCTATGTATCTCAGTTATAATGTTGTTCGATTATACTATGTAGCTTGGTGTTATCTAGTGCTTGGTAAAGTCTATCTACTTGGTAATCACTGTACTCGGTTAACTCTGGGCATGATCAGTGCTCTTGGTTAACTCTGTACTTCGGTGATTATTCTGATTGTCATGTTTGTGACTCTATTACCGATTGTCCATTTTGAGTGCTTGAATACTAATGAAAACTTCAATGCTTAATTGGAGCAACAATGGATGTGCCTAGAAATCAAGCTTTTCCCACCTTTAATATTGGTAGTCTTATTAATTTAGCCCAAAGAAATAACTTACCAGTGTCCGCACTTAAGTAGATCATTTTTTTATATGGATGTCCCTAGAAATCAAGTTTTTTCCACCTTTAATTTTGGTAGTCTTCTTATTTTATCCCAAAGAAATAACATACTAGTGTCTTCAATTAAGTGTTTACCATATTTCACTTGTAAAAATTTCATTTCTCCAATAGAACATATTCAAGAAGTTTTAAATATTTGCAATATATATGGTATATTATAGATAATGATGTTTCTATTAGACTTATAGCTTCACCATTAAAATTAAAATCCTTACAATAGTATATACAATTGCCACATAAATCTATGCATGATTGGGATGTGTTAGGAGAAATACTATGTAAGCATTTCGAGGATAAAAGTGATCACCTATCATGCTTGGAAAAGCTAACTACAATTAAAAGAGAATCCCATGATTTCATGATAGATTTCAACTAAAGATTCCAAAAGACATGGGACATGATACTTTCTTTAGTAAATCCTACTCCTAGTAATTATTTCTTGCATTATCTCAGAGCTTTTAACAATGATATTTCTACTACATTGCAGACAATGGGTGGAGACACTTTGCCAACTGCATATGATGTTTCTATAAGGGAAGAGAATTGCATAATCTAAGGAGGAAATTTATCTTCAAGTCCTCCAATGCCTTTATTTATAGATATGCCTACACATACCCCTATGGTGGCTCCTAATACTACTAGAACTACAAGTCTGCCTCTTATTGTTGCTCCACCAACTTCTACATTCCCTAAAGATTTAGGGGAGATAAAAACCATGATGTGAAGTGTGATGTAGTAGATGCAAGTTTTCAATCTTGGGTTGCAAAACATGGGGAACAAGGTGGTGACTCTAGAGAGGCAACAAGCTCAAGGTAGCAGGCCTTATTAGTCCAACCCCAAAAATTCTTCATCTAATATGCCACCAAATCAAGGACAAAGTTCGTGGAACCAAAATAGGTCTTGGAATAATGTTGTCCCTGCAAATTCAAATACAAATCTAGTAAGTACACTTGTTACACAAAAAAAACTTTCTCAAGATCAAGAGAAATGTGCTACTTTTAATTTTTCTTATGATTAGTGTGCTTGCCAATGGACACAATCTTTTCAGGCTTTAACCACATAGGATGAATCAACAACAATAGGACAATAGTATGATACAAATCATTCCAATGTTGGATTTAAACCCCAAAAACAAAGGGAATTTATTCTTATGAATTATCAACAATAAGAATATTGTGGTGCCAATCATGATAGCAATGATGGCATAGCTCATTATACTATAAGCAAGAGAAGGGTTGTGGAGAGTGCTTCACTTCCTTCATTATACCAAGCTTCAACTTCAGAGGAAGCTACACCTTTTATAGCAGTAGGTATACAATATGATTATACTACCCCAGTAAAAAATCAACATACTAATCAGAATAGAAAGAAGCCAAAGGAATCCCAAGATGTCCCAATACAAAAATCAGACCCTGTTGCTAAAATTCCTACCAAATCAGAAAGCATTCCCTTGAATATTTAGATCAAATGAAGAATACCAATATCAATATTTCTATGTGGGATTCCCTCTCAATTCCACCATAGTTGGACTTATTACATGAGCATTTGAAGGCCATAAAGAGTCATAAGGGACCATCTATAAATAGAGTATAAATTATGGTGCAACCTATAAAGGAAGAAAATATAAGTAAGAAGGACAAACATTTCCCTTTTATCTCTCTTTGATTATAGGAGATAAATTAGTTCACAATTGTATGATAGACTTTGGAGCTAGTAGCTCAGTCATGCCAAAGAAAGTAGCTAACCTTATAGGAATTAAGTATGAGCATGTGATTAAAGGGGTTGTGTAACTAGATGGTACTTTTGTCCAAATGATGGAAATATTAAAAAATGTCAAGTTGGCCTTGCATGCATGCCCTGGTTGCATTTTCATACAAGACATATCAATCGTTAAATTCCCTACACATTTTTTCCTTTTCCTTTCCAGGGACTTCACTACTAAAATAGGAGGTTATATTGCATATGATTGGTTCTACATTTTCTTCAGAACTAGATATGGAACAAAGGCTTCCATAAAGGAAGAGCGATTGGATCTCAATCATATAGAACTTTATACACCTAGCACTCTAAACATGAATTGCACACTCTAGCACTCTAAACATGAATTGCACACTCCATGAGAGAAAAGAAGAGGAATGATTGGTACATGAATCTTCTACTCTCTTGGTAGAGGTTCCTGATTATCTCTTGGATGAGTGAGATAATGCTTTTCAATTTGATCTAGTTCAAGAAGCTAAAGGAACAAGCCTTCAAAATTATTGCATACATGAGGAAGATTCTCCTATTCCCAATCTCATGAAGGAACAAGAAGATACTAATGGATTTTGGAACATGTTCTTTGATGGCTCAAAGAATAAGTATGGTTCAGGTGCTAGAGTAATGTGTGTTTCTCCAAATTTGGAGAAATGCTATTTTTCAGATAGACTTCAATTTAGCAGAAATAAAAATTTAGTTGAGTATGAAGCCTTGATCCAAGGTCTCCAACTTGCAAAGAGAAAATGTATAAATCCTTACAAGTATTTGGAGATAGTGAGCTAGTTGTTAACCAAATTAGGTATCTAAATATTACAAAGAAAAACCTCCTCAAATCATACACACACTAAGTTTGTGATCTATTTGAGGCCTTTCAAGCTTTCAACATTCAGAGTGTTCCAAGAAATCTGAAAAAACATGCTGATAGAATTGCAATAGTTGATGTTCATTATGACATGCCAAAGCATGTTGCAGACATAAAGGAATAACATACCAGAATTTTTGTAAGGCCCGTTGTCCCAGATAATTGTACAAATTGGCAAATTTTTAATTTTAATTTGTAGGTTGTCAATTTTCTACAACATGAAGCATAATTCTCTGCTAAATTTCAGTCCAAGATACATAGCCAATATGGAGATCAGATTATGAAACTAAATTCCAATAAATTACCCAAAGGTTTAGTTGCCTTAGAGGGTATCTTCAACTCTGATGATAAAGAAAGGAACAAAGGTTTGAATCTAGATGCAAAAAAGATGACTACATACCCATAACTATTACTGATTGAAGGAATCTTAATTTGGGAAAGGTATGCTCTGAGACTAAACAAGAATTTTTCATTAGTTTATGTCAAGAATTCAATGATATTATTGCTTGGACATATGAGGACTTAAAGAGTTTTAACCCAAGATTTTCTCAACATACCATAGAGTTAAATGTTGATGCAAAACTAGTTAGACAAAAAAAAAGACCAATCAATCCTAGGATTGAACCCTTTATGAGAAAAAATTGTCCAAACTCATAGAAGCTAATATAATATTTCCTATTAAGAAATCTTTTTGGGTAGATAATCTTGTTCCTGTAAGGAATAAGAATGGATAAATCAGATTGTGTGTAGACTTGAGAGATCTAAATAAGGATTTCCTTAAGGATCACCATCCTCATCCTTCCATGGAGCAGATTTTGCCCAAAGTTAGTGGTTTGGAATGGTTTTCTTTTCTAGATGGCTATTCAGGTTATAACCAAATCTTAGTCCAAGAATCAAATCTGTATAAGATTACATTTACCACTAAATTGGGCACATATGTTTATTGTAAAATTCCATTTGGGATAACAAATGCAGGTGCTAATTTCCAAAAGGAAATGGAAATGACCTTTAAAGGTGTAATGGAAGAATTTTCACTAATATATCTTGATGATATAACCATCTACTCCAAGCACGCAACAGATCATTTTGATCAAATGAGGAAAGTATTCATCAAATACATAGAATATGGCGTGTCTTTGAATCCTATAAAATATGTGTTTTCCACTAATCAAGGAAAGCTTGTGGGAAACACTGTATCAAAAGATGGATTGACGATAGATTCCAAGAGAGTGAAGGCTATTCTTTCTCTTCCACTTCCTAGTCACAAGAAAGGACTACAAAGTTTCCTAGGTAGGATCAATTTTATAAGAAGGTTCATTCCTAACCTTGCTACTATAGTTAAACCTATTACAAGTATGTTGAAGAAGAATATGGAATTTAGATGGAACAAGGAAGGAAAGGAGAGTTTTGAGGAGATTGAAATAGAAACTCCATCTTATCCTACTCTCGTCAATCCTAATTTTGACAAATAAGTTATCCTCAATACCCTTGGAGGAGAATCTAGCATATCAGTTGTCCTAACACAACTAAATTCAGAAAATTAGGAGTAGCCTATTTATTTCTTCAGTGAAGGGCTTAAATAATATAAAGGTAGATACATATATGTTGAGAGACAAGTTATTTTTATTATTATTAGACCTCTCAAGAAGTTCAGACACTTATTGTCTAACAACAAGATCCAACTCGTGTTCCCACATACAAGTGTAAAAGACTTTCTTTTAAATAATGATATTAGTGAGAAGGGTGAAATCACAATAGTGTGTCCCACTTTTTGGGATGAAGGATTTCGGAATTTCTTTAAATAAAAAAAATTGGTGGCTTCGCGCGAAGTGACTGATAGGCTTCGCGCGAAGCCAAGACTTCGCTCGAATTACCTCAAGTAGGGTACTTCGTGCGAAGCCAAACTTCATGAGAAGCCATTTTTATCAGAATTTGTATAAATTTCCGACTACCCATTCCATTTTTACTATTCACTTTTCGATCTTTTGTGGACCCAGAGCTTAAAGAGAACCAGTGACGACCAGTACGACATCAATAGCTCCCGAGCTTCTTCGACCTCTTTTGATTTTTACTAGTATCAAGTACACACATTTTTCTCATTTTTATTGTAAATTGTATGTTTTATATTTATTTTAGTTAATTATTTGTTTTAAATAATATTTAGTTTTTAGAAATGTTAGAAAATGATAGTTGAATTTTAGAATATGTTAGAAAATTATAGTAGTA
>MU228250.1:2913006-2940535 GCA_018584345.1 Thuja plicata | reverse complement strand
TTGATTCCTCCATCAATCCTATCAGAATGAGGAGCTCTACACATGATTTCCCAACTACCTTCCAAGGTGCTATCATCCAAAAGCATTCTCCTATTAACATATCGTGATATTGTTTTCCTACTAAAACTAATCTGAGATGAAACTGAAGATATTTGTCTTTTTCGGAGCATAGTGTTACCTACAATGGATGTCAACATAATTTTTTTTTGTAATGGTCTTATCTTTAGTTCGAGATTGCTTCCCTACCTGGTTCAAACCTTTCCTAAGATTTTCAATCATATCAGTTTGCATGTCAACAACTTTTCTCTTTCTTGATGTTGCATCTATACCCAATAATTTTAATGCCCCTTCCAACTTTTTGTTTATAAGTACAACTGAAAGCAATTGAGCTTGTTCTAGTGTTTCTAAATTATCAAATTTAGCCAATATTTATTTTGCTATCATATTAATTGACCTCTTCTTAGCAAGACTTAAGGGTTGAACATTAGCAAGTGATCTCAAATTTTCCACATCCATTGTAAGTAAATGATGTAAGTTTCTATAATTAATATTTATGTTTATAGTTTGAGCTAAATGTATATGTTTATCCATACTAGTAGGAACACATGATCATGAATCTTCTCCAACATTAATTGTTTGAGCTTCCGTAGAGAGTGATCCTGACCCTTCTTCAATGTGCAATTCTTCAACTTGACTTGACCCTCCTACTTCAGCTTGTCCTTCACCTTCTTTAGTTTTATGATAATATGCCAATGCAGCTTCATGATTTCTTTGTTCAGCACCAAGTGATCTTTTTCTAGAAGATTTATGTTGTCTTCCCTTCTTGTTCCCCATACTTTGATATAATATTTCTCCTCTTCAAAAATGTCTTCCAAATGTATTTTTTCTTCAAAAAAATACTTTGATATAATATTTATCCTCTTCAAAATTATGCCTTAAAAAAAAATAGAAATAACAATCTTTATTCCAAAAACACATTTGTAAAAATTGAACAATAATAGAAAAAGTGAATTAATTGCTTCAGGCGAAGGGTCTTAACATGGCTGACCTACTTTGCGTGAAGTAGGCAAGATAAAATCCGGTGAGATGGTTTTCACCGGATTTTTCACTCAAGTGGCTTCGTGCGAAAGGTCTTCACATGAAGCCCCTTAGACCCCTTCGCGTGAAGGGGGTCTTCGCTCGAAGACCCCTAAAATGAAAATTTCTTGTTTGAAAAAAAACAAGTCCTAAAAATTGGTCTTTCAAGGCCTAAGACAAGGACCAAATCAAATGTTTTTCTCAAATACATGATGCCAAATGATGCGATTCGGAACAAGCTTTCTAATGAATATAATTTTAACACATTGAGTTCGTTATCACTTTCAAATATTACTTTAACTAAACATAGGTTGTTTGGCGATTCAACAACCTTTCTCTTCAAGGCTTTGGGAAAAATAGTAAATTACAAAAAAAAAAATTATGAAAAATATGTAGGAAAAGAGTATTTGTGTTACCTTTCTATATTAAAAAAAAATTTAATTTCGATATATACATTTCAAGTTACACTGATCAAAGTGACCTTATGTCTAAATTACAGTTACTATCACCTTAAAACTTAATAAACTATGAAATATTGACCCAAAATGAATGAAACCAATTAAATTCTCTAGATATTGAAGTTGCAAATATAATTTTGAAATAATTACATCATTATCATATTTTAAAAAAAAATTATGCTGATCCAAGTGAAAGTCACTTATTAAAATCACAGTTTTTTCACACAAACCACTTTTCGAAGGAGGGGGAAAAATGAATTTTAGTGAATTTTAATATTTTTAAAAATTATATATTTAGAAAATAGAAAGAAAATTCTAAAAGAACATAGTTTATATCATCTTCAAATTTCTTATATTTTTGCGGTAATAGGTGTTTGAAAATGAAGTTTTTTCTCAAAATGTTGATCTCTGTGTCAAAGTTGGCCAAGAAGTGGGACACACTATTGTAGGATCACCCAGTGTAAAAGAGTTGGATGGATCACCAAATTTATGGATTATGAAATTGAAATAAAGATCACCAATCTTGTGAGGGAAAAATGCCAATGCGAATAGAAGATCTCATCTTTTGAGACATCTAAAGAGGTTGGCCTTATTTTACAAGATGAACAACCAGCTGAGAATGAAAATCAGAATGGTTGGTTGTGTGACATGACTACTTTCTTGATATATGAAAGATATCCACAAGGATTAAACAAATACAAGAGGGGAAAATTAAGTTTTCAGTCCATTCCTTATTCCTTGGTAGATGGTATGATATTCAAAAAACATTTCAATGGAGTCTTACTGAGATGCATAAACTCATATCAGATTAATAGGTTATTTCAGGAATTTCATGTTGGCTCTTCATGTAGCCATTTCTTGACAAGATTGAAAACTATGAAGATAATGAGGGCTGGTTACTAGTGGTTGACATTATTAAGATAATCTTATCAATGGGTGAGAAAATTTAAGAATTATTCTTTCTTCTCAGGAAAACAAAGATTGATCGCCCTTCTTATTCACCCTATTCAGTCAAACCAGCCTTTTGCACAATGGGGTTTGGATTTTATTGGCCCAATCAACCCTCTTTATGTTGGAAAGTAATCAATTTTTTGTAAATATGATTTAATTTTGGTTTTCATTTATGGAAACACATCTAGGTTTTAGACCGATTTCTAGAAATAGATAAGTTTTGGTGATTCAAAAATCGACTAAGTGTAGAAACAAAGATACAGAAGAGTTGTGGGTGTTGAAGATCCAGATCAATGATTTAGGACAAGTGAGATTAGAGGAAGATAGTATGGGGTATTTATGACCTCCACCTAAGATTTATTTTTGTTTTGGTTGATTCTACAGTGAGTTAGACAGAATTGAAGATAGACAGACTACAACAGAACAATGAAACAGAGCAGTTTGACAGTAGCGAAGATTGGGGGAGTATGGCTTGTACTCCAAGAAATAGAAGTTGTATTTTGGTTTTTGATAACCTCAACATTGAATATGAAAGAGCATTGACTATGCATTTAGTGTTTCCTATATTAAATGTATTTTGTATTGAAGGTCGACTTGGTAATTTATATACTGTGAGCCGACTTTGTAAAGTTGTGAGATACATATGTAAGATCTTTTTGGTAAAGATTGTATGGATGGATATGTTGGAAATTTTTTGAGCAAATAGAAGAGTAGAGAATCGTAGAGATCATTGAAGAACTATAAAGGAACTATCTAAGCACAAGTGTTGCTTGTTTTGTTCATGACTGAGAACACTTTGTAACCTGAATTATATTGTAAGAGATGTAAGCTCAGTTGGCCCCTAACAGGGTGTTGTGAACCTTTAACAGGGTTGTTATTCCTCTAAAAAGGAAATGTACTATGTAATATTTAGCTCCTAATAGGGCTAGGTCTCCTTATAGGGAAATTATACTTTAGTGCATGCTTGTGGGTACCATCCCCACCGGGGTTTTCCCTTGGCCAGGGTTTCCTCAAAAACAAATTTGGTGTTATGAGTACTATGCCATTTACTTATGTTCTTTACTTTAATGCAAATGTATGATTAATATTTGATTGGTTGAAGAATTTATTAAATTACTATTATACTGATACACCCCCCTCTTAGTATAATCCAATCCTAACAATTGGTATCAGATCTTTTGGCCCTTGGAGAGAAAGTCTAACAGCTTGCGGGAGATCAGAATGGATTTGGATAGTTTGCAAGAAAACTTTGATGCTGCACTTGAAGACCTTGATAAAGAAAAAGAAAAGAATGGAGAATTGAGATTCAACATGTGAAGAGCTGAGAAGTTCATAAAGAAACTCAAAGATCAACTTGAGCTTTCTAGAAATCAAAGACAAGATCTTATGGTTCAGATAAAAGAGGATTCAGATGAAGACAGTTCAGCTAAAGTGAAGCAACTAAAAGAAGAGAATGAATATTTGAAACTTGAAAATGAGACTATGGCTAAAGAAATACAAGTACAAAAGGATGCAAATAAGAAATTTGAAGAAGATTTAAACAGTGCATTAGATCAAATGAAGAATGAGGCTGACAACTACAAGAACAAGTATCTAGAAATAGAGAAATACAATCAGATTATAAAAGGTGAACTTGTTGAAGAAAAGAATGACATTGAGAAACTTCACACCAGTAGTGATTTGATTGATGAACAGAGAGACAAAAAAAAACCTAAAGGTGATATGACTGGTATTGGCTTCAATGAAGCTGGATGTTCAAAGAATCAAGAAGAGAAATTAAATGAGAAGATTGATGCTGAGAAACCTTCTATTGAAGAGCCAAAAGAACAGATCATACCCTTTAGAGGTAGATGCTTTGGCTTCAATAGATTTGGACACATGAAGAGAGACTGCAGAGGTAATGCCCCTTTTAGAAATTTTTATGGTTATTGTTTTAACTGTAATGGATATGGGCACAAGAAAGTAG
Organism: Thuja plicata; assembly: GCA_018584345.1. Classification (NCBI taxonomy): domain Eukaryota; kingdom Viridiplantae; phylum Streptophyta; class Pinopsida; order Cupressales; family Cupressaceae; genus Thuja; species Thuja plicata. Next base: position 2,936,083 of record MU228250.1, on the reverse strand, counting down.
AATGTAGAAAACCTAATCAATTAGGATATAGACAAGACAATGGAAGAGAACCTACAATGAAACCTACATGCTACAAATGTAATAACATTGGACACATTGTGAAATATTGTAAGCTGCAAGTCAATTAGGAAAGAAGACCTCCTATATGTTACAAATGCAATAATCCAGGACATATAGCGAAATTTTGCAGGTACAATGGATCAGACAATAGAAGAGTACTACCTCCTATGAATTCATAGAAGAATGGAAATGATATTAGTAAGAGTGTTGCAGATGTGAAGAGTGATTTTGAAAGTTGTTTCAACAAGGTAGAAGACAAAAATAGTGGTAAGATATGGAAGATCAAAGAAACTAGTGAAACATCAGTTCAGGGAGAGTCAATAGAGGCTGTTGGTTCTTCACTTGATGGTAGCAAGAAATAATCAACCTAATTGGCTGATCATGGCCTTAGGAGGAGCATTGGATATAGAAAACAGATTATATCCTACCTCAAAATTCATGGATTGAGCACATGCAAGCTTGGGTATAAGCTTGGCCAACATCATGAGGTATACATCTAAGAGCGCAACATCAGTCGACACACATATTTTGTTCGCGAGATATAACAGTCGACTGGACAGTTTTAATTGAAAGTGATATTCATAACCTAACTTGTATAAAACACCACTTTATGACTTATCTCTTTATCATTTGACAAAGAGCGAGCTAAGGAAATCAGAGAGTAGAGAAGTTTAGACTATTCTACATTGCACGTGCGTGATCGATTAAAGGACAAACTCAAAATTCAGAGATAGAAAGGTATTTCACATCATCTAAGCCATGGATGCACCTATTATTTTTGATGTTACAGATAGACCTAGGAATAATTTTAAGAAACATCCATTCAAATCATGCGAAGAGGATCCAAAGGGAGCATTTTCTCAAACCCCGTATGGCATGTTATACGTTGAAGATATTAGGGCTTACATACATTGTAAGTATGACATACTGGGAATTGATGAAAATCAGCTAAGATGGAGCATATGAATGATAATGGAGTCATGAGAGAAGAATACAAACATATTGATCAACTGAGAATAATGAAAATTATGGATTTATGGAAATTCGATGAAGATGAATGGTTCAAAATTTTGTTAAGTAGGGTTCATGATTAGTTTATCTAGATTGGTGATCAACCTGTGAAGATTTGTAGTGACCTAATTCATGAAATCATTGGATTGGACAACACTGGAGTCATTCCTATTGCGGAGAAGCATGTGAAGAAAGAAGTTGAAACCCTAACTCATTCTAAATGGGACAGACAAGAAATGACAGTAAATGACATCTTTCATCAAGATGTAAGATTGATTGCAATGATACTTGGGTACAAGTGCTACTATAGTAGCAGACCTAATTCAGTTACTGCTGGAGTCATCATGATGGCATGGAGAATGGTGAAAGAAAATGTAAAGTATAATCTATGCGAAGTTCTGGCACAACAATTCCTTGAGAATGTAAAGCTTGTAAAGAAGGAAAAATCAAAAACCTTCAGATTTGGTTCATTGTTTATGCATATGTTCATTCATATTGAGCACAAGTTTCCTGGTTTACATCCTAGTGGTTGGAAGTCTGGAGTACCCACTGGCATATTGATTTCATGGAGCTACAAAAGACAGAATGCTACTTGGGTTGATGGTGAATTATTTGGTATGATCAAGATTTTAAAGAGATAGATGAAGACAAGTTACAAAATACATGAAGACATTGTAGAGAAATACAAAGATACAATCTGTTTCATGGTTGAAACTGATTGTGTGTGCTTTGAAGTAGTCATACCCAGGAATAAATGGTTTTACCCCATGGGTTATGAAGTGAGTTCTGAAGTGCTCACCATGCAAGTAGAACATGTCCTTGCATCAGAGATTGACACAACAAAGGAAAGATGGGGAACTTATGAAGAAAAATCAGCAAAAGTGAGAGAAGAATAGACTAGAGGCCTAAGGAAGAGAAAGATAGAAAATCTTGTACATGATTGCGGAGTTAAAGAAGGATTGATGGAAGAGGAACTTAAAGAAGTCAAGAAGAAGATGATAGAGAGATCACTTGGACTAGCAAGTGGAAGTACTTCAGCCCCTCCCACTCCTGGGGTAATCATGGTAGATATTCCACCTCCTCCTCAACAGGTAACAACACAAACTAAAAATATCACTTCCAGAGTAACAAGATCAAGCATGAAAACATCACCTAAAGAGCAGAGCACAATAGGAGAAGAGAAGAAAATAGAGAAGCAATTATGGAAGCCTAACATGAAGATGATAGAAAAGAGAGCACTAGAGCAAGGTAAATTGGTTACAATTGAAAAATACGATGATAGGTATGAAGAAGTAGACAAACTTAAAATTGAGGACATTGTGATAGAGCACCTACTTACTTTCAAGAAGACACTTTTGGACATTGAAGGAAGCATACCCATAGACCTTTATGGGAGATTAGAAATAAGAAAACATGTTGCACAAATTGAAGATGAAACAATCAGAAACCAAGAAATAGATAACATGCTACCTATGATCTCAGTCCAAGAAACAGATAGAATTTACAAAGAACTAAAACCTCTACTAAGGACCAAGGTGAGATTATTGAAGATCATGTCTAGGAAATATGATGAAGTCATTGAGGAAACTCAGAAGGCATTAGAGAAGATTTTGATGAGTTCTACTTCTAGCAAGCCCTCACCTCCTAAGACCACATCGCCCACACAATTTTGAATGGGTAAGAGATTTAAGATGATAGAGACATCTACTAAGAAGAGAAAAGTAGATCCTCCACAAGATTTCTATGTTTCTAGTGTAGTAGTAACTCTTGACACATCTCAAGATGAGAAGAACCCTTTTTCAGGGAATATCGATACTTCTATGATAGATGAGGCAAGACAAAAAATGGAAGAGGAACAGAAGAAGGAGGAAGAGAAGAAGGAAGAAGAAAAGAAGAAAGATCAGAAAGAGGATGAAAAGAAAGAGGTAAATACATCATCCATTTCATTGTTGGCAAGCAGTGATATAAATGTTGACAACATGGATGAAGTAGAGCTAGTAAAATTGGCATTTACTGCCTTAAACAAAGCAAAGGAGAGATCAGAATAGAAAGGAGACAAGAAGGAAAAAGTCATTATAAGAGAAATTGATATTGTAAACAAATTGCTTCCAACACCTATTATTTTCTAGAATAAAGATGACATTGAGAATCTGAAAATCACACTTGATGAATTTGATGGACACTATGAGAACCTACTAAAGATAGCAGAAGAAAAGGTAGATAAAACTTATTCAGAGAAGAAGCTAACAACAGTCTGCAAATCTATTACATGGGATTTAGGCATTTTAAAGACTTGCTTGAAAAATTCAATAAGTTGCATTGGGCATGGGAGAAAATTGTTCAGTTATTGCATAAATCCTATAAGGCATATTCAGAATGTAGAAGACATTATTTCCAAAGAGAGGGAAACTCTAAATAGTATTATGGATGGTTGTGAAACATCTTCGCAATCCACAATGGAGCTAGACAAACAAGTCACAAGGATTTTGGCTAAACTCAGTGTATTGGATAATGAGAAAGGGAGAGTATTGACAAGGTTCAATTTGCTGAAAAGTTTTATCACTCCTAAGTTATCAATACTTGAGGTTCATCTCTCAGACTTGGAGAAAGTGATAGATTCACTGGATAAATATTTTCCCACTGACTTGAAAGAATCTGAGACCACATCATTTTCATTGAATGGCTTAATTTACATTAGCCAAATTTTGTTCAAGACATGGACTGCAAAAGTGAATATCTTGGAAGATTCCTTTTAGGATATCTTGAAACTGGTGAGCAAGAATTAAAACATTTTGTTATATATGCACCTTTGTCATTGTTGTCATAGGGGGAGAAGAGAAGAAAATATATATATATATATATATATATATATATATATATATATATATAATATAGAGAAGAAAAAGATAAGAGAAAAGAAAAGAAAGATTATAAAAGAGACAGATTAGTTGGAACACTTATTCATTTTTTTTACAAGTGTTGCCATCAATGCCAAAGGGAGAGATTGTTGGAAACTAATCAATTTTGTGTAAATATTATTTACGTTTGGTTGTCATTTATGGAAACACATCTGGGTTTTAGACCGATTTCAGAATAGATAAGTTTTGGTGATTCAGAAATTGACTAAGTGTAGAAACAGAGATACAGAAGAGTTTTGGGTGTCGAAGATCAAGATCAATCATTTAGGACAAGTGAGCTTAGAGGAAGACAATATGGGTTATGTATGACCTCCACCTAAGATCAATTTTTTTTTGGTTGAGTCTACGGTGATTTAGACAGAATAGAAGTCAGACAGACAACAACAGAACAATGAAACAGAGCAGTTTGACAGTAGCCAAGATTGAGGGAGTATGGCTTGGACTCCAGGCAATCAAAGTTTTATTCTAGTTGTTGATAACCTCTACATTGACTATGCAAGAGTTCCAACTATTCATTTAGTGTTTCCTATATTAAATGTATTTTTTATTTAAGGTCGGCTTAGTAATATTTATACTGTGAGCCGACTGTGTAAAGTTGTGAGATATATATGTAAGATCTTTTTTGTAAAGATTGTATGGATGTATGGATGGATATGTTGGATAGTTGTTGAGTGAATATCAGAGCAGAGAATGGTAGATATCATTGAAGAACTATAAAGGAACTATCTAAGCACTAGTGTAGCTTGTTTTGTTCATGACTGAGAACACTTTGTAACCTGAATTATATTGTAAGAGTTGTAAGCTCAGTTGGCCCCTAGCAGGGTTTTGTGAACCTTTAACAGGGTTGTTATTCCTCTAACAAGGAAATTTACTATGTAATATTTAGCTCCTAATAGGGCTAGGTCTCCTTATAGGGACATTATACTTTAGTGCATTCTTGTGGGTACCATCCCCACCAGGGTTTTCCCTTGGCCAGGGTTTCCTCGAAAACAAATATGGTGCTATGAGTACTGTGTCATTTACTTATGTTCTTTACTTTACTACAAATGTATGATTAATATTTAATTGGTTGAAGAATTTATTAAAGTACTATTATACTGATTCACCCCCCCACCCCCCCTCTCAGTATAATCTAATCCTAATACTTTCTAGTTCTAGTCACAAATGGATTTTGGTAGCCATAGATTATTTTACAAGGTGGACATAGGCAGTAGCCTTAAAGGATGCCACAAAAGCTTCAATGGTTGAGTTTCTTGATGGTATTATAACCAGATTTGGTGCTCCTTTAACCATCATATTAGATAAAGCTAAGTCTTTTGTTGGAGCTCATATCAACTCTTGGGAAGTTGAACATCTAATATATTTGAAGACTACTTTGAATTATTATCCCCAATGGAATGTTATGGCTGAATCCTCTAATAAAATAATCATAAGGATCATTAAAATAATGATTGAAGATAATCAAAGGTCTTGGCATACCAAATTGAGAATAACCTTATGGGATGACATAAATACACCCAAGAGGGCCATAGGTAACTCACCTTTCATGGTTGTATATGAGAGAGAAGCAAGGATTCCTCTTTCACTTGAAATGACTTCCCTTGATTTATCTCATCAGTTGGAGCTAGTTGAAAATTATGCAATGATAGTCATGCTAGCTGAGGTGAAGGAACTGGAAGAAATAAGACAACAAGCTATACCGTTGAGATACATTAGCAACAAGACAAGTGGAGTTTTGAAAATAAGGCTACTCATAGAGTCATGAAAGAGGGAGATCTTGTTCTCAAATGGGATGCAGATAGAGCTAAACCAGGAAGACACTCCAAATTTGATGTTATTTTGAGTGACCCATATGTTCTAATCAATTGCAAGGAGGTCAATGCTCTTTCACCTATCTAGTCCTGATGGTGAAATTCTTCCAATCCCAGGGAATGGGATTCATAGTAAGCTTTGATTTTGGAGGAAAGATAAGATTTTACATAGCAGGTTAGTTGTTTCTTTTCTTTCCAAGAATTGAACAAGCACATCTATTTCCTGGAAATGGAAAATTTTGAGTTATGTTACAGAGAAGGAAGGTTGTAACCTTATGTTAACTCCATGCCCAACTATTTCTGAAGGCTACTCATTTTTTTTCCATTTAGAAAGAAAACACCCCTTGAAGTTGCCAAAAATATTGACCATTTTTGGTCCCATTGTTCTTCAGATCATATTCTATTCCATAATTCCTGATTGAGCAAAGATAAAATGGACTTATGATTCAGAACAAGAATTCAGGTGTAAGATTTTTTGCGCTACACCAAAATTGTAAAGAAGTTCATATTCAGGAGTCTAAGGCATGATTTTGGTAATGCAAGCCCATGGTCTCATTGAGTTCCCAATAGTATATTCAGGAGGCTTCATGTTCAAGTATCGGTATAGAGCGTCTAGACATTCACCGATGGTTTCCATCGACATAGCTATCGATATCAGAAGAAAAGAAAAGGGAGGGTTTGATAGATTTTGTCTCATAGATGGATGACATCGACATAGGTCTCACTGATAAATTTCATCAGATGCCAAGGTTGACTTTCAGAAATCAGAATGAATAAATCAATGTGAAATTGTCTAAGGCATTCCAAAAAAGTCTTTTAAAATTTCTATGCCTTAGTCTTTTTTTAGTCAGTCATATTTTCACATTTTTAACACCCTTCCAGATCTATCTTCAAGTTTCGAAGAAACTTTCAGAACTCTCTTTGTTTTTTAAAGTGTGGATGGAAAAGGGACAAGAAAAACTTCAAGTGGCCACTCTTCATCAAGCAAAAAAGTTAGGAGTTCCTGATGGGTCATCAAATTGTGAAGTCTGATAAGGAACACAGGTTAATAGATGTAAGTCTCCCCAAAAGGGTTATTTTCGAGCTCATCAGTGATTGAAGGTGAGGAAATTATGCATTCTTATGGGTGTTGTTTTCCTGATGGATCCTATCAAGGTAGGCTTTTCCGAAGGGTTTCCACTAGGTAGTTCAACCTTTTTTCAGCAAATTTGTCACCAATGTATAGTCCACAATATAGATAACAACAACCAAATGAGGGGAAACACATTCTTGGCAGGCTCACAAGGGTTTTTGATGGATTTTTGGTCTCAATCAGGCCCTTTGTTCCTCCCATTGATGGGATCTTTCCATCAATGGTAATTTTGAAAAGTCTCCACTTAGTTCCATCAATGTCTTCATCAATGGTGTTGGTTTTTGAAAATGTTTATGCTACTTAAAGCTACAAATATGCCTTGAGACTGAAGTTAGGAGTGGTTAGCTCCAAGTATGAAAGTTATGCAAGACAACTTGACCAACTATAGGGACAAGACTGCCCTCTGCACTTCTGGCTCTGCAAAACCAAGGCGAGTACACCTAATCCAAACTAAACTCAATTCTTTAAAAAACCTTTTATTTCTAGATTTGAACAACATATATATGGTAAGTAAGTACTAAATGCCAACCTAGCATTCATTGACTCTCCACTACCATGGGTGGGATAAGAAGAACATCTGTAAATGTAAAGAACTTTGGTAATGAGTTTGATTTAAATTTTGTGGTAAAGAACATAGCCAAACCACTTCAGATATGTATCTCAATAGAAATACTAATTCTAGATCAGTGCCTTATCCATTGGGCTAAATCCTAAATACATTACTGAAGCTGAAACACCTTATTGGCAAAGATTCAAAGCCATAAACATAAGAACTCTCAGATCATACACTACAAGATCCTCAAATAGATATCCAGGCAGAATCAATGTTATATCCAAAGCATTAATTTGATCTAAGACCAAAGACTTATGAAATACACATATGCATAAGCACTTGACTTATACAGTAAGCCAGAAAACTTACAACTCAATAGATAACACAAAGGAGAGACTCAAATCTTAAACAACTTATATTAAGTATGATGAAACTAGTTCCTAAATTAGTATGACAAGGAAATATGCAATATGACAATATGCAAAAGATGAAATAAATTTCAATCCTATCTTAATACAATCTGAAATACATCTTCTATATCCTAGACTAGAAACAAGTATAATCCTAATTCTTTCTACTTTCCCAATTCTCCAACCCTTACTAAATGGTCTTGAATATTCTTTTATAGGAAAAAGAATGCTACAAGATTTAAACCATTTAGGGTTAGGGTTTCAACCAATCAATGCAAGAATGCAATTATGATTTCAAGTTGAAACCCTATCTCTTCTCTTCCATCTGTGCAAATCTGACCTGCAATAATTTTTCCCTAATCCAAGGATGTGAGCGCAGTACCCTGAAGTCAAAGAATTCCCAAACATGACTCTGAAAGTAGTTTATATAAATGTAGAAATGACCAAGTGGCGCTAATAGCATTTATCCTCTGATATAAAACCCTTATCTTTCAAGTCTGGACAAAAATGCATCTCATTCTATCAGATTTAAATCCTCTTGGTCTTCAACAACATTTTAGAATTGATCCATAAGATTAGATCTGTCATTAATAACTCTGAGATCAAATATCTAAGTCCACTGCCATGATACCCTCTGAGAATAGATTCAAATATTTAAATTACAGTTATAATGGTCATAGGTGATGTGGACAATAATTTGGACGGTCGAGATGAAGTCGTTGTATAACTTTAAAACATGACCATTGATCCTCCTAAGTTACCTAGGCTCAAAATTTGATTGGACACATGGAATAAAGCCACAATGCCTTAATGAGTAGATCATGATCACTTTATCTTTGAGGTTTTACACCTGTCGTAGGATGAGGATAAACTTACAGTTCCTTTACTTAGTCAGAACTTAGTAGTCTTGGTCCCACTGACCTCCACATAGCGCTTTACTACTTGTTCTGAGAAATCCTCTATCCTCTAACTTGTGCTACTTAACTAGCCTTTGACTCATCTTTAACCTTGGGTACTAAATTCCTTTGCATCTCCAAGTTGCTAGATCTTTTCCCTAACTCTGGTTACATTGTGAGATTATGAGACAACTATAAGATTAAGATTAGAACAACAACCCTCACATAATCGCTGAATGAAAAGGCCTGACACAAATTTATCCAATGATCTAGAAACAACCACAAGATCTTCACTACATTGATGAACTATGCTGAATCTTGAGATATATCTGTACTTGACCAGTTCATTGCGAGATTAAGCACGAGCCACATGACCAACACTACATCGATGGTTATGATTTGATCCTTATCAACTCAACTCTTAACTCTATCTTGACCCAGGTTCATCATGAGATTACGCGAGTAAATAAATCTCCAAGTTGTGGAATGTTTTACTTAACTCAGGTCACATTCCATGATTAAGCGCATCCCACAAGATTAAGGAAAGTACTTATCAAGATCAATGACCTATGCTGAATCTTGAGACTTTTTGTGACATCAGCAAAATATCATGAGATTACGCGCCATCCACATGATCAATACTATATCAGTGGTTTAGCTTTATCTACAAAAAAATTGGCTTTAACTTTATCCTGACTCGGGTTCGTTTAGAGATTACACGACTAAAGGGATCTCCAAGTCTTTGAAGGTTTACCTCAACCTAATTTTGATCTAGAGATTACGCACAGACCATAAGATCTTTCTTGCCTCAAAACTTAACCATGCTTGACCCACGGTCTATCTAGAGATTGAGTGATTGTGTAATCTCTACGTCACTGAATATTTCACTTAACTAGGGTCACAATCAGAGATTATGCCCAAGCCCTCTGATTAAAAATTAAAAGGAACTTGGTCAAAGGTGCACATGTAATATTACAAAGTATTTTTACTTAACCAATTCATCGCGAGATATAGTAGACACCCTTGGATCAAAACTGCATCGACGACCTGCACTAAGTCTCTAAAGCTTTTTGTACTTTCTCATTACTTTCTGAGATCACACAACAGTCACAGGATTAGATATGCATCAACGATCTGCACTGAACCTCAAGACATATCTGTAACTAACCAATTCATTGTGAGATTACGCGCAGCCACACGATCATAAATTAAAAGGACCTCGATCAACGATTTAGGCTTAATCTTGAAATCTTTAACTTAACCTCAGGTGCATTCAGAGATCTCGCAACCAAGAAAAAAAGTAACCCTTCCTTGACCTTGAGTCTATCTGGAGATTCATTGATAACTAGTTATCTCTAAGTCACAAAATGTACTTTAACTTGACTCAGCTCGAACTCGGGTTCATTACAAGATTACGAGACAACGTAGTCAATAGGTCGCTAGATAAAAATATTAACCATGGTTTCATTAGGAGACTCAGTGTATTCCACACAATCAAGACAAGGATATGACAAGATCTATGGCCTTTGCTAGATAGCTGAATAAAAATTGACTTTAACCATCATCTGGAGATTCAATGCTAACCGTAAGATTAAAACAAGATCTTGAACATGTGGCATGCCCTGACTCCATATCTTCTTCACTGAACATAACTCAACCATGCTTGATCTTAACTGTAGTATATCTAGAGATTCAGAGATAGATAGAAATGTTAAGTCACTGAATCCATTTCTAAAACCCTGAGTTTACTCCAAGATCAAGCGCCACTCGTCCAATGAGATTATAGATAGAACAAGATCCACGGCCCTCACATGATTGGTGAATAAAAACTTATACTTGAACTTGATCTAGCGACCTAGTGCAAGTCACCTGATTAGAAATAGATCTACGGTGCGTGTGAAATCTAAATAAGAATAGAGCATATTCGATCTTATTGCGAGATTTAGTGGTAAAGACAAGGAAAATGTGCACATGACTCAAAAATTGACTTAAGTGACATGGATAAGTAACATGAAATTAGAACAAGTCTTGAGGGTTTAGGGTTTTAGCCAAATTTTGACACAACAAGACTTAGGGCTTTAGCCAGAGGCCAAAAATAATTGCAGAGACAAGGGGAAAGAGCTTGGAATGATGCAAAAAAATTTCAAGTGCTAACATGTGGGATTGTATGTTCCACCAGTGGTCTCTGAGGTTTATTCAATGACCCATTTTTCTTGATAAGTTTCTTTCGATGAGGTTGATTCTAGTTTCATCGATAAGTGTATCGATGAGTTTCTTTTCTCAATGGGGTGCTAATACGACTATTATATGGATTTTTTCCATCGATATTTTTTTGATGAAATCGAGTGTTCTATAAAATGGCAGGAGCTTTCTTCCATGAGCCAGTTTCATTGATACCTCCATCATATGTGATTTCCACATTTTACCAAGCAGCCAAACAATTGAACGATTTGTTATTTACATTGATGAAAGAGGTCTTTATCAAGTCAAAAACTTTGACCCATGAACAATGTGGGAAATTTAAATATTTAAAATATCAATGATCACTTCTAGGGGTTTCTCTATTCCCATCTTAGAGAATTTATTTCTTCAACTACCCCAACTACTTTTTGAATAACGACGCTATCACCCAGCGTTGATATGATCTTTTGCTGCCCCTATGCTCATTAAGGCGATATGGGCTCAAGGCCATATTTCACACCATCTTGGGTACATAAAAAAGAATTTAGGAGCCATATCGATTATAGAGGCCACTTCTTAGTTGTAGTAAATTCATTTTCAACCTTTTCTTGTCACTTATGGGTCTTCTTTTTGCTTCAGATATCAGATTTCTTATGATATTTTCTTCTTCTGTAACTCAACTCTTGTTAGGGTTTGAGCTTTGATTATAAATCTGGTTCATGCCTGAACCCTATAAAGGAAAAGTTTGAATATTCTATCTGGATCTATTTTCTCATTCTTCAACAAAGTTCTTTTATGTAATACATTGCCTTATTCAAAAGAAAGTACTATTTTTTTACCTACTTTCAATCCAAATAAGCTTGGGTAGTCATTCTGCCTAGCTATTTGGATGCATTTCATCATCTAAAACACTGTATATATGATTATGTCAATCTTAGTTAGTTAATATTTTTAAGTCAATATATGTATTCCTTGTCTGGTTATATTGATTCTTGACTTTCATTTTTATGCTAAGGCTAATAACTACAAGAAGTAGTGTAGTCTTTTGAGTTCTACTGAAGTTAAGTGCAATCATTAGAAGGAGTAGATCATATATTCAATCTGGTGTATCACCCCATTTCCTTTTATATATTTTCCTTTCAGCATATCCTTCTCCCTTTTCCTAAAAAGTAGTTTTAGGTGTACCCTAATTATAAAGGAAGTCGACCTTCTCCAGAGATTCAATCCCATTAATCAATTCCCACATTGAGAGATTGCTTCCATGTTTCTCAAGGTTGCCTAGGTGGCTAACCACCATCTAGGCAAGGGTGCAATTTTTTTTTTTGAAACTTCCTTTGGCCTAAAGTTCACCTTGGCCTCATTGATCTAATCAGGAATTTTAGGGTTTTTAGGAGGGTTGTATCAATTATTTTCAATCCTCCAATAATCTTCAACAATGCATCTAAGATGTACAATCGTGCGGTTCTTCCACAATGCATATTTGGTTCCATCAAATCTAGGATTGTCCTTGAATGTTGTCATCTTCAAATCTCCCTCAGGATGTTAGGCTTCCTTCAAGGGACTAAGCCCTAATACCAATTTTATGAAATAGGTAGCAAGCAATTGAGGGGGGTAAATCAGTGTCTCCTAAAACACTTAAAACACCAAACCCTTAAACCTTTGAAACTTGAAATGTTTGCCACTTTAATCTTTATTACTTATTTGAAAAATATAAAGGATATAAACACAAATCAAAAAACATCAACACCACATAACACAAATATTTTTATCATGGAAATCCAAACTAGGGTAAAAACTAAGGTGCAGATGAAACCCACAATAAGACTAATACATTGTTAAAAGCATAGAATTATTAAAATATGAGGATTGTACATGAATTCAGGAACACTACCTAGAGTTCACAACTCAATTTGCCTTGGGATAAAGCCCTAAAGAAGTCTCATTGACTTATAATCACAATTTAGACACCAATTTGAGAATTCATGAATTGTATGATAGCATCTACCTATTCCTTGGTCAGTTCCATTTCTGTACAATCAAATCCCTTGTTGTAATTCTATCTATCACTCTTAGATGAGAAATCCAACCCTCATTAGATATATAAAATTTCTTCACTATAAAACTTTGTCTTCTGCAATCTTCCAAACACTGGTGTGCACATACGAAAACACAAATCAAACCCTAATTCACCATATTAATCAATAACTAGGTCAACAAAACCTAATCCTCAAACATTGAACTCTTTGTGCCAAATAAACCAGTAGGATCACTATGCGCTTTCCAAAAATTTCTTATATCCTTCACAAACACCTCGAGATCATATTCATAACCCTAAAACATTTTATCGATCTCTCATAAACTTTTTTATCAACTTTTCTTGACATGTTGGCTAAGAACATAAAAACATCTTCAAATCCATTGAACTTGGACATCTTAATTAACGTAAGCTTCCAACTCATCAAGAACATAATCCTAGATCATCCTAAGGCATCATGAAGCCCAAACAAACAATCAAATCCATCACACTCATCAAATCTAACAATATTTCATGCTAAACCTCAAGTGCACTATTACCCCCAACTGAAATACATGTAAATGCCTTGCGGACCACCAGAATCACAACCCTTTGAATGGTAGACACATTTCTATGTCTGTAACACATTCCAAGTTACGCAACCAAAGATATCACCTTGAGTAAGTGGGTGAAAAAAAAATTAATGGCTTAAATTTTACGCCCTTGTGTAGAAGCCATTTTTGCATTTCATCCACATTAGCATTGAACACAAAATCTTGTCACCCCCCTCCCTCATTTTCATCTATCCAGATAGTCATCCAACTAAATTCCATGTGATGAAGTCCTAGTGGCTTTCAGATATGTGCGCACTGCAGAGATGTGTGCATGACATGCCCTCATCCATGAATCTAATGATCTGCAAAGGATCATTTGAGCATTAAAAACCTCCCACCCTGTGAATGAAATGCCCAAAATGATGGCTTTCTATGCAGGATTTGGTTTGGGTTGTTCAAAAACCCCTCTGTTGTATGCATTTGGATCTCTCTCTTTCTCTTGAATAGTCTTGCAAGTCTCTTGGTGATCAATCTCAGTTTTTCCAATCTCCTCTTGGTATCTTAGAGCTTCATTCCATCCTTTTTGCACCTCCACTCCATTTTTATTACAGGTTTCACAATTTTTGAGAAGTTCCAAGCTTCCATACTCGGCTTCACATCACACACTCAACCTCTTCATCTCCATTGGAGACCTGTTTCCATATCCTTTGTGTCTTTGAGTATATTATCTACACTCTTGATCATCTCTTTTTAATTACATTATTACTAATATCAGCTCAGTTATCTATTGCCAGTTTTATCATGTCTAAATGATTGTCCATGGAGGTGGAAAAACCAAAGAAGCGGTTTGACTAAGGAAAGCCTCTTAAATGGCCACAACCATTTTCTTATTTGTGTGTATGCAGGTTTTTGTTGTGAGTTTGTGTGTTCAAAGACTTCGATTGGATCACATTATCGACCATTTAACCAAGTGTTTTATCTCCTTCTCACTTTCTCTCATTTCATTTAGTCATAAAGCATAAAATCTAGTTGCTTCACATTTAAATATATCATTACATTATATTTCTTCTATTTCACGTATTTAGACTATCTTCTATTCTATCCATTTACATTCTATTACTTTTAGTTTATCGTATTAGCTTGGTTCCATATTTTGTTTCCTACCTTCTTATTTTACTATAACCCATCTGTACCTTGTTCATATGAGACGCCACTGCAATGCACTAGTGTCCATCAGTCACACTGTAGTCCTTTGGGCCGCACTTCTATCCAAGATAGTGATCTCATGGAGCTCAAGTTTTGATTGTCTTAGTTTTCTCTTTCATTCTCCATAATTGAAGTATCTTTATCAATTAGTATATTTGAGGTATACATAATTTTTCTCATATAGGACATTTTACGTCAACACTCAATCAATATTTAGTTAATCAAACTCGTCACTTCATCATCTAAACTCGATCAAAAGGCTTCCTACATCTCACGTCTGATCTTCCTAGCACTCCTAGCTAGTAAAGTGAGGTGGTTTGAAGGTAATTGTGTTTATCTTGAGGCTCTAATAAACTTCTAGGTTGGTCCATTATATTCATCCCCATACATTATCTACAACTCTGTTACACTGGCAAACAGTAAAATAACCAGTCTTCATCTGTGACATCATATATTGATCAAATCATCGTGTCATCAAATGAAACTTGACATGAACCATGTACAAAACCTCTACATCATCCCATGAGGTGTGTGACTCCTCATCTTTAGTAACATTCCTTCTCCATTCTTCTGATCATCCTGCGTTACTGGAAAAACTACACAACAAACATCCAAACTACATAATAGACATGTTGACATCAATGACAACACATCCAACTTGCCAAAAAAATTATCCTATTAATCACGTCATATAGTCACCACAATAGTGAGTAACATGGTATCTAAAATTTCACATAAACATTCATTTCCATTCCCAAGTTTTATTTGTAATTTTTCTTATTTCTCTCTTTTTGAAGTGTCTTTATGTAGCATAAACAATACTTTTCTTTTCAAAAGAATATATTTATTAGAAAAGATTGGTGGCATAAACTTATGGTAGGTTCACCCTCTTTTTAAAGTGTTTTCATGTAGTATATGGTTTTGAAACAATCTTTGTGGTAAGCCTTCATTAGATTTCAAGTGGCATGTGTTTATGAACATAGAACCCTTAAAAATTAACTTAGAGGAATCTTAGAACAAATCATATAGACTATAATAAGTTTATAATTCCTTTTATATTCATTTCTAAAAATATATAATATAAATAATTTCCTTGTTATACATCTCACAAAATATCATTTCCTTATGATTTCCTTGTGATTTCTATGTGAATTTTCC
Source organism: Thuja plicata (assembly GCA_018584345.1). NCBI lineage: Eukaryota > Viridiplantae > Streptophyta > Pinopsida > Cupressales > Cupressaceae > Thuja > Thuja plicata. The sequence continues at coordinate 2,920,179 of MU228250.1, read as the reverse complement.
TCTTTTTGTATTCACAAACCATAAAAGAATGAATGAACTAAATTAAACATATTTGAATAAGTAGTGCACCAACATTTCAATGTTAATCTTCTAACTATAAAAATCAATTAAATTTACTAAAATATATCCATTACTTTAGAAACAAGTATTTAACACCATGTTATACAAATCTTACCAAATAGGAGAAGTGTCTCCTATTTTGATATATTTTGCAATCACAAAAAATGGGGCATCAAATTGTTTTAAATAAAATGTATAATATAACTAAAAGAAAAGAAGACAAACCAAATAGATATAGAATCAACATTCATTATTACATGGACCAAATATCACTTCTTTGGGCTCCTTAAGTAGAACCAAAAATACCCTAGTATTTACATAAATAATCTCAACTTTGTTCATAAGATAATCATTTTGCACATAATTTCCTTAGCTCTATTTCCTATAGGTATTATGAAATCAATATCTAATATAAGTGTGATTTCCTTTCATGTATAAATACTATATCATAATATATGCAATCTCTTTCTTGTATCTCTTTTTAGAAGCTCTAAAAGAAACCTTGATACAACACCATGTATTTTCATGATTATTGAAAACTTGTAATGTGTTCATATATTTTTGATGCCATAGTTCTCTCACTACACCATAAATATCACACATAAGTGGGAAATGTATGAGAGAAAATAAAAGGAACATGATAATAAGACTATACCTAAATGGATATTATGTCCTCTATCTGCATTCTTGTGTCTCTAATTATTTCTCCTAAACACTTTACACAAGTAAAAATATTATATCTCTTTAATCATTTCATATGTAGTGATAATAGCGGTGGTAGTAACAAAAAAATCCCCATTTGTACAATAAATTGTGTAAGTGATATCCATGGTGGCATATTACACAAAAAGGATTGATGCCTTATACTAAAATATTGTACCCATTTAGGGTTGTTTTAGTTAACTCCATAACGTACTCAATTTCAAACTTCTTATTTTGCAAGTTCATGTAAAATTTTCAAGATAGATCTAGCTAGAAAGAAAAAAAAAACTTGCAAAATAATATATAAGAAACATAGAGCTGCAAAGAATAAAAATTCTATATTGATCACATTATATTCAAATGTGTAAATTGCAATGAATGTATAGATAAAAAAAGAATTATGCAATACATGCATGTAATTTCTGAAGAGGTCGAGAAAATAAAGGGTACTTGTCTTTAGTTAGTCTTACATAAAGAATGCATGGAGAATAAACCTATGGAAAACACAAGAAAATCAACCGTTCTTAGATCCACAATTTAAGGACTAAATTGATGCATGTCAACAAAATATGAAGGCTTTACATGTTGATGGTGACTGGAGTGACAAATAACACTAACACCCTCCCTTGAGGCTAACTAAAGAGAAAAAATAATAAAGAAAGGAGAGAGGAAAGAGGGAAAACCCAGTGGAAACAAAACCCACCTCAAAATCTATAGTAATATAGATGCAAAAGAAAATCTTTTGTGACATGAAAATTGTAGACATCTTTCGAATGATAACTTCCATAGTGTTGAATGAATAATCTCCTCTGAAACCAAGATGAAGACCAGGATCAATCTGCATGAGTGCCCCCAACGACACTACTCAAACAATGAGCAGATGGAAAATGAAGGCAACACATCTGTCAATTGAAGATACAAAAGACAATAATATGCATAGATGCCCTCGAACAATGAATAGATGAAAAAAAAGGAAAAACATATATCAATCAAGGATGAAAATGAGACATGAATATGTACGAGTGACCCTAACGGAACTACTCAACCATGCAAGAACAAATTGCTAATTGAAAATACAAGTGCCAATTGTCTATTAAAATGATCAACTGTGGAACCAAGGAAACATCAACACAAATAGTAGAAACCCCTCCATAATGTTGAAAAGAGGAATGACATGTCCACTAACATGGTGTCACTAAAGAGAAAAATAAGGCAAGGCCCATGCAAAAAGAGCGTGACCTTGGCCTAATGAAAAATTTGATTCAACCTCTATTGTCATGATTGTTCGATGCAAGCCTCTACTTGTGGTCTGAAGTATAATATTTGGCTTCCATTTGTATGACATGAGAATGGAAAGGGATGGAAATTCCATTCTTTGCAACATATATGATCTTCAACACCTGCAAAAAAAATTGCTCTCTTTCCTAGCTCCTAAGCTCTAATACCATGTAGAATTTTCAACATAGATCTAGCTAGAAAGAAAAACAAAAATTACAAAATAATACAAAAGAAACAGAGAGCTTCCAAGAATGAAAATTCTATATTGATCCCATTGTATTCAATTTTGTAAATTACAATGAATATATAGATAGAAATAGAATTATGCAATTCATGCATGTAATTTATGAAGAGGTGGAGAAAATAAAGGGTACTTCTCTTTAGTTTGTCTTACATAAAGAATGCATGGAGCAAAACCTATGGAAAACACAAGAAAATAAACCGTTCTTAGATCCAACATTTAAGGAGTGAACTGATGCATGTCAAAATAATATGAAGGCTTTGCATGTTGACAGTGACTGGAGTGAAAATTAACACTAACAACTCATACCTATCATAGAGTCCAATTACCTCCTTAATATATTATTTTATGATTTGGTACAAGTGGTCAAGTTTTAAATAAAATATGAGTGGGTGTGGCTCATGTTAATCCTCACATAATTAACCATTCATCCTCTTCACAAAAATTATGGAAATTTAACTCTCTAACTCATTAGTATTGAGGAAGATACTCACATAATCGTGTGAACTTATTCAAAATTCTTACTAGAATTTTAATACTTTAAATTTATGATGGTCTATTTAATATTTATATTAATTGAATATAATTTTGAACATCCTCCACATAGATCACATGTTTACATATTTCTTTGTATCTACCTTCATGGCTTTCATGGGCATTTCTTGTATATTGGTCTAGGATTGACCTTTGCATCCACCAATGTAGGTTCATCCATTTTATCTAGCTCAAAATCTTTCTCTATTTATCATGGAAAAATATATCACATATACTCACTACTATATTTTTAAATAATTTAATATACAATAAATAAAAATAATACATAAATATTATTTCCCATTAACAATAATTAATCTAAATGAAGTGATCACATGACATAATTTTATAAATCAGTTCTTTGTATCCAACCTATATAGAGATCCTTATTTTTGGGTTTGAGAGCTAATTATCCTTTAATTAATTACTTTAACCTATCAGTATTAGGAACTTGAGTCAAAGTCTAAAATACCTCTACAACTATGAGATAAGGATTAAGGGTACATCCATTCTGCCAAAGTAACATAAGACACAATCTTGACCTCATCATTTATTAATACTCTTTGGGGTTTGAACTTGTAATAAAGAAATTAAGCTATTGTTAAACTTAGTATTTTATAAATTGAGTTGGATTATAAAATTCTAACTTATAAAAACTTAAGTATAGAATCAACTTATTGAATTGTATATTATAAAGATAAGAAAATGAAGAACTAGGTATTAAAAGATGATGCTCGATATCTTTAATGGCATAATGACATGTGGACATCTATGAAATGTACTATAGTCTCACTTATTGTTATCCCAATCTGATGTTATAAACTAGAAAAGATCTAAAATCTAGAGTTTCTACCAAAATTTGAACCTTCCTACATAATAAGAAACAAGGACAACCAGAGGATACTAAGTGATAAAAAATAAAGAAAATAAAACTTATCTATGTATATTACACTAAATATAGAAATTAGAAGGGGTGGAGAGAGGATTCCAACTCCTATTTTGTGAATAATAATAGAGGAATTCAACCTAGAAAAACATTCTAACCCCAAATATATTTACACAACGTAAAAGATGAGCCCTAAAACTATAACAATATTGGTCAAGTTACTAAGAAATTATTGAATAGTATTTGAATGGTCATATGATGAACTAATAGACTACATGAAGTATATATTCTAGCACAGTAAACTATTGAAACCAAATGCTTAGCCTTTTAGGTGAGCGGAAAGGGCTATAAGCCCTATTTTAACTCCCAATATGAAACAAGAACTCAACAAACTTAGAGGCAGGATTATTTAATATATTAAGAATTATTCAAGGGTTTACAACTTGGTTTTGATTAGGAAAAAATGGTGACATCATGTTCGATGTAAAATTTAGGGAAATAAATACAACTTCTCTAAAAGAAAAATACCCTTTGCCTAATATGGAGGTAGTACTTAAGAAAGTGACTAGCTACAAGAAATGACTAAGTGGAAGTTAAATAATTAAATAAATATAAATTTAATTGTACAACACTATGGGGCACATATGATTAACAAGTATAGGGGATAATTCCTAGTGAGCAATGGATGTTGCATTTTCAAATACAATTGACATAGTTATGATTGTCTACCAAGATGAATTGACAACCTTTTCAAATAAAGTGAATGATTTTTGTACCCATCAGTAGAATCTATTTTATACGTTCCTACAATATGATACTTCCCTAAGCACTAAAAAACATATGTTTCAAGTGATTCAAGGTAGATTGGTGGGATACGTAGCTGAGCCAAAGATGGGATCAAAATTGATGGACTAAGAGAATTGTTGTCATTCAAAAGACCCCATTGCCAACAATTCTCTTAAAGGCGTATATTTATTTCTTGGATAAACTAATTGTTTTAGGCATTTTGTCTCATATTTTTTAGAAAAAAAGCAATATCCAAAACATTGAGGAAAGTAGGAACTATGTCACATCTTATTTGGTTGTCACAAAGATTTTTGCATATATATAATATATTATAGTGAAGGATATTTTTACCAACTAAGAAGTGACTAAAATTTATGTGTAGGTGGATCCACAAGATCTAATAGTTTAAAATTGAAATACAGGTTACCAAATCAGTCTGAGGACAAGGCTAACCTAGGTTGGTGAAATAATCAAAACTAGAGGTAGCTAGCATAAATCAAGTGAGTACAAAAGATGACAGAGATAAAGAAAGCACAATGCAACATTGCACTTACTAGAAGACATTATTATTATTTATGCCATGTGAATAATCTAGAGGAAAGAAAAAATAAATATTAGAGTTTAGAACCCTAAAATTATATGCATTAAATACACTCTAATTGATGGAAATTTAATGTGGAGAAATAGGGATGGTGTCCTCTTGAGATGCATAAAATGAAGGAGATGGAAAAATGTCATCTAAGATTCCATAAAATTTATTTATAAAATTGGTGGAAGCAATTCGTACAAACAAAGATACATGCAAAGTAGTAATAGATTCCTTTCCTTATCATTTTATAACAGGGCTTCTTGTGCTAAGTAGAACTATAAATAATAATATAAAGTTCTTTAGGTTAGAAGAATTTACTAATCTATGCAATAACAATAAAATCACTTTCTTTCATTTTTTCGTGTACCATTCACAAGGGAATGAATAGTTAGAATCAAGAAACAAAAACGTATTAAGTTATCAAAAGGTCATCAAACCAAACTAAAAAGGCATGAAACTCCAAACTAGGATTTCTTGTATGGGATGATAGAGTGACACCAAAAATTGTAATGGTAAATCACCCTTTGAACTTGCATATGGATTTGATACGAGGAGTCTCATAAATAATTTATATCTTGTTTATAGGTTCATGCAAGAATTTAGTAAAAAAATTTATGATATAGTGACCAGTAAAATGAACAAGTTTATTAAATCAATGAGAATAGAAGAAAGGATCAAATAGTCCGCTCATTCAAGGGTTAAGAGTTAATCATTTGGAGAATAGTAAGGTGGTTAAGATTATCAATCAAAGGAGAAAATCTCAAAGGACAAGTGGAAAAGGGAGGAATGGAGAAACTACCCTTTTCTCTTTGCAAGATTTATCAATTGAATTTTGATGTGGTATTGAAAGGCAACCCATTCAATATTAAGGTTGGGATTATTCTCTACAAAGAATATGGTAATGTCCTACATAGTGGCGTGTTTGTTTTGGGTCACAAGATCAATAGTAAGGTAGAATAGGAAGGATTGGTTGTAGTATTGGCACTAGCTTTGTTGATTGGTTTTCAAAATATTTTTGTCAAAGGTGATTCTCTTATTGTGATCAATGCACTAAACAACGATTTGTGTGTATACTGGTACTTGATACTTTATATAAGTAATCCTCTCCCTTAGCTTACAATTTAAGTCATGTTGTCTTATTGTTATAAATATGTCAATTTAATTATAGACAATTTGGCTAATAACAACATTGATTAGGCTTTGAACATTATTTTATATAGTCCTAACCCTTTTGCATGAGGTGAAATTGACAATTATTTTAAAATTTATGTCATCTTGATTATTTTATCCTTTTTGGGGACAATTGGTTCCCTTTAGTAAAACATTGAAAAATCTTAATAGAGATAACTTTAATAGTTACAAGTTGGTGAAGCAATTACTCTACAATTTATCTTATGTGAAATAAGTCATTTCTTCTTATTATGTTGATACTTTGAGTTTCTATGCATATGGTGGTTCCTCTTATCAACGTTTGATAAAATATTTGACACATAGCTATATTCTATATGTTTTGGCTTGACTAGTGTTGAGCTAGTTGTTTGGTACTATGACCCAACATAAGAGATCTTGTGTAGTCCAAAATCCTTAAAGAAAAGATAGAGCTTTTGAATACTTGTTTGGTACTATGACCCAACATAAGAGATCTTGCGTAGTCCAAAATCCTTAGAGAAAAGATAGAGATTTTGATAGGTATTCAAATAAGTAACTTTAGGGCTCATAAAAGTGACTTTATGAGTGTATGCACCCTAAAATGGTCGCCTAGACTTTGGGCCCCATTTATTATTTTATCAATTTATCAAATCCCTGAATCAATATTTTCAAATATCAACAATATCAATTATATCAATTTTCGTTGATCAAATCATAATCAATTCAATATTTCCTAAGGTTTAAGCCTTATTTAATTTAAAAGAAATAAAAATAAAAATATTATTTAATTAAGAGGATATGCTTTCTTTTAATTAATTAAAAATCTCTTTTAATTAAATAATAAAATCACTTTATCCTAAGCCTTTATTTAACTAAAAGGAATTTCCTCCTCTTTTATTTAAATAAAAAATCCCCACTTTTCTTCTTATCCTATGTTGCACAAATAAA
>MU228250.1:2880329-2908413 GCA_018584345.1 Thuja plicata | reverse complement strand
AGAGACATGAAATCCATGTTGACAGAAAAAAACTTCTATATTATCAACAACATAATACAATCTCCTTCTATGAAAAGTAAAGCGGTGAGTCCTTATAAAAGGATACCGAAACCCTAAAGGGGAAAACCCTAAAGAATTAATAAGCTACCTAAGTATAACTTAAGCATAGAGTAAATAGACTAATAATTATATGATTTAATTATTAGCTATACTATGACTACTCTAACAAGAATTCACGGTGGCCTCACTTAGTGAACCTAAATCATAGCATGTGTGTTTGTGGCATACTAAAGAATCCCCCTATTTTCAAAAAATATTGCCCCAAAATCCCTTTTTTCACCCCCTCCAATACCCCCACACCTATTTCCCTATATAAATCCTCACCGCCAACACCAAAAAAACTCCCCTCCCCCCTATTTAGGCAATATTGACCCTTTTTTAACCCATTTTACACCCCCTAATATGAATGCATGTGATAGTGTATTGCCCCTTTAGTGAAGACCCCATGTGAGAAGTAGAGATTATGATAAGTCTTGAAGTAGCTCGGGGTTTCATAAATGTGTCATTAGAAGAGGATGGTAAAGGCAATGTGGTACACCCCTAGTCAACAACCTTAATTCATGATAATTTTAAATCTAACATTTTTATGACACTTTTTTTATGAGTAATAACAATCATAACATTTTTACCTTTTCTTACCTGGTATTTTGGAAAGATAGCGGTGTTGTATGTTGAAGAGGACTAATGTAATTAAGATAATATAGTAGCGTCAATTAAAAGGTAGACTTTATTACAAAAGGGCAGATGACTATTTGTCATGCACCAAAGTTGGGCAAAACACAACTACAATTTTTTTTAAAGCTCTTGTTGAGCGTTGTTTTTACACAAGTCAATTGCTAGGATCTCGAGATTCGATTTCCTCTCTTGAAAGAATAGCAAAGTTATTCCCAAGGTTCTTTGGGGTCGTGGTACAACCTGCTTCGTTACTTAGTTGAAGATAAATGTGAATGTTCACAATGAGGCCTTTGTTGGTACTTTCAAGACGTCAAACTACAAAACAACTTTAGTGCCTTTTTATGTATTTTCCAATTTTATCAAAGATCGTGGTACTACATACTATATTAATCCCAACTCTAATTGTAACCCTAACTGTCTTACTAAGCATGATCATAATCATAACTCTAATACCTACATCACATTACCAACTCTAATCACAACTCTAATTCTAATAATTACGATATTGATCCTAACTCTATATTAATGCTAACTCTAATTGTAACCCTACTATCTTACTAAGCATGTTCATAATCATAACTCTACTATGTACATCACATTAACAACTCCAATCGAAACTTTAATACTAATAATCCAACACTATGCCTAAATCTCACCCTATGTATTATATTAATGCTAACTCTAATTGTAACCCTAACTGTCTTATTAAGCATGATCTTAATCGTTACTCTAATACCTACATCACATTACCAACTCTAATCACAACTCTAATACTAATAAGTACGATTAAGTCTAGGACAAAATGTGAGAGGCCATCCTTGGTATTCATGAATGTATAAGTGGCATACAAATGAGATTTACTATCTTCAACGTTGATATTGTAGAAGACCCCCTTGTTTGTCATTTCTGGAACTTGACTAAAAACATTTTGTCCCACTCTAATCACAACTCTAATACCTACATCACATTACCAACACTATGCCTAAATCGCACACTAAATACTATATTAATGCTAACTCTAATTGTAACCCTAACTGTCTTACTAAGCATAATCGTAATAGTAACTTTAATACCTACATCACATTACCAACTCTAATCACAACTCTAATACTAATAAGTACGATACTGATCCTAACCCTAAACTCTTGAGCTCATCTCTCATCACATCCCTTTTCAGACCTTAATTCTCGCATTGATCCTAACCCTACTTCTAATTCTAACCCTAATCAATGTTATAAAAAAATACCAAGCGCTTAACCTTACCAAATAATCCAACACTATGCCTAAATCTCACACTACCTACTATATTAATGCTAACTCTAATTGTAACCCTAACTATCTTACTAAGCATGATTGTAATGATAACTCTAATACCTACATCACATTACCAACTCTAATCACAACTCTAATACTAATAAGTATGATATTGATCCTAACTCTATATTAATGCTAACTCTAATTCTAACCCTAACTGTCTTACTAAGCATGTCTGTAATCGTAACTCTAATACGTACATTACATTATAGTAACCCAAATTGTAACCATAACTCTAACATTAACATTAAAAAAATTAAAATTCATAAAAAATCTATAGGTTATGCCAACACTTAATCATTTAACACTAACCTTAACAAATTTTAAAGTAATGTCTTCAAGTTACACTTAGAAATTAAAAAATAAAATAAAATAATCATTTAACACTAACCTTAACAAAAAAAAATGAAAAAAATGTCATCTATATTGCGCTGTATATATAATACACAGAGAGTAATCCTTCTCGAAGCACCTATTTTCATCAACCCTAATACTAATACAAACCTTCCAATTTGATGAAAATGGGCACCTCCAAAAAGATTACTCTCGACATATAATATATATTTATATATATATAAGTATCTTAAACCATTGTGAGTGTTGTGGAAGGTCGTCCTGGTTCCTTTTTTGCAAGCAGTCAAACACGAAACAAAATTACATAATTTCTTTTGTCTTGTATCTTTGACGGGACTCTATTTTATTCCTTTAACTGAAGTATTATTGCCCAGTTATGATAATTCAGAGCTAAAATGATTGTTTGACGAATATTAAAAATTATTAAATCTCTACCTTTTCTTAACTATGCATTTTGGCAACATGGTGGATCATTGATTGTAAGGCCAACGAATTTCTATCTTAAAATTGACATGACTATTACCCTCTCTATCATATGTATAATGATTGCTTTATTTGGCTTCAACCCCTCACGAACTCCTCCACGTAAGCAGGCGAACAAATTCTATAAGAAATCTGGCATTATTTTTACAAGTGAGATCTTACTTTCTATTATTAAACTGGTCGGCAACATTTCGTACGAGATTTTCATTATAATTTTAGTATCAATAAATAAATCTGTATATTAATAATATGTTCTTCAAACCAAAATAGATACATTTTCGGCTGGCTTAAACAAAAATTAATATATTTTATCAATTAATAGTAAATTAGCATGTGAATGATCTAATGATCGTCAAGTCAGATTTCCATTCTGAAGATAATTTATTTTAATATTGAATGTTTCAATATTTTCTCGACATATTTTCCCTACATTCAACATTTAAATTGTATGAATAGTTTAATATAGTTTTTATTAAAATTAGATTTGTGTTACGTCTAGAGAAAGGAAATCAATGAATAATCATTTAGGGCCCGTTTGGTTGCACCCCATAACCGGGTTATGCAGCCCATAACCCGGTTATGGGGTGCAATTCCTTGTTTGGTGACCTCTAAATTGAATGTGAATATGGATTTGCAAATCCCCATTTGTGCAAAAATGTGGATATCCAAATTCTTGCTAAAGAGGTGGAATGACTTTCATCTCCATGGTTTTCATAGAGATTAAAGCCATTTTAACTTTGCCGTCGGGTCCAAGGTTTGCATGATTAAATTTTTTTATATATATTGTCGGGTCCGGAGCACTGCGTCGATTTAACTGCTCGAATGTGGATTTACATATCCATCTTCCAAGTCAACCAAACAGTCCCATAAAATGAAAACCAGGGTTTGCATAACCAGGCTATGGATAACCATGATTTGTTTCATTTTCCAATTCCCCAACCAAACGGGCCCTTATTATTAGAAAACTTGTGTGATTGCTTTGCTGGAAGAAGTCCAAACCCAATACAAAATTGTGTATTTCATGCATGTGAAACGATTTATTTATTATTATTATTATTTTGTCTTTTACGTTGACGGGAGTCTATTTTATGCAACGTCAACGCGGAGCTCAATTAACGTGTTTGGGTGGAATTTGGGCAACTTTGGAAGAAGCTTCCTTATCATCAATTATGATCAACTCCTCATCTTATCTGTGCAATAATTTCTTATGGAATAAGATGTTGCTTTATGTCATCTTTTTGAAGGCACACCATAGTTCTAAGAACGGTCACAAATATCAGATATTTGTTATAAAGTATAATTGAAATTTGAGAAGATTTTGTTATATATAGTAAAGGGAAGATTGTTGAGGGAATTTAAAAAAAGATTGGGAAGAAAAAATATATTATTTAAAGAAGATTTGATATACTAAGACTAATTTGAAATAAATTTAACCATTATAAATAGTTTGTCTGGGGTTTTGTATTTGCAAGTCTAACAAAAGGGGAAAAGACTTAAAGGAGCCAAAACCTTAGTTTTAAGCACTTCACTCATCTAAGGAGGTACACCGAAAAATCGAAAAAATCTGACTTACTTTTTAGGAGTTCTAGGTGCGGGACTACTAGGGAGTTTCCCCTACTTGATATGATTTGAATCTAGACAAGGCCTTGACATTAGGTCATATTACAGGGTGAACCTCAATAATCATGAAGATTTTTTTATAGAACATAAATTTATATATTATAAATTTTGATACAAGATTCATCAACCTATGAAAAATTTTTAAATGAAAAAAACTATTAAATTTATGTAAATTATTTAATATATTTAGACCAATCACACAATATTTGTATAAATGTGTATTACATGTTTACTGACTGATTTGTTATAAGATATACATCAATCGAATCTACATATCTTATTAAGTATTTATAATATAATCTTAAATTTATTAAAAAAAAATTTCTTATATTTTTTTATAACAATACACTAAAAACAAATATATTTATAAGAGATTTTTAAAACATCGATAATAATTCAAACAATTGATAATAATATCTAAAACCGTTGGACTGCTGTGGAAGGTCGGCGTGATTCCTTCTTGCCAGCAGTCAACCACAAAACAAAATTCCAAATTTACTTGTCTTATATGTTTGACGGAACCTTTTTTTCTTCCACTAACTAGAGTGTGGCCAATTTATGAGAATTCAGAGTAAAAATGATTGTTTGATGAATATTAAATATTATGACATCTCTAACTCTTTCTTACCTATACATTTTGGCAACATGTTCGATCTCCTGCCAATCATTGATTCTAGGGCATACGAAGGTATGTCGGTCTTGCCAGTCAGGATAAATTGACATGACTATTACCAAACCGTATCATATGTTTACACGACTGTATAATGATTGGTTTATTTGGCTTCAAAACCTCTAAAACGCGTTCACGTAAGCAGGCGTACAAATACAATAAGAAATCTGGTATTATATTTACCTGGATTGAAAATTTTATTTATAAATGGTAAGTTACATTATTGTACTTGTCGTAGGCAATATACTATTGCATTCAGTTTACATATATAATTATAATTATTTACGGCAAGTACAGGCCATTACGTGGCAATTGTTTTATATGATTCGGCAGCAGAAAGGATGATATGATTTCTTTTTTCATTAGAATTTTAGTATCAATAGATCTATATATTAATATGATCTTCAAACCTACCAAAATCGAGCATATTTTATCAATTAATAATCAATTAGCATATGTATGATCTAATGATATTTAAGTTAGATTTCGATTCTGGAAATAATGTATTCTTTAATATTGAACTGTTCAATATTCTTTCCAAATATTTTCCCAACATCTAACATTTTAAATTTGATTAATAGTTTCATACTTTTTATTAAAAATAGATTTGTGTTACGTGTAGAGAAAGGAAATCATTGAGCAATCATTTAAAAAAAAAAGTGGCGATTACTTTCCTGCAAACAGTCCAACCACATTACAAAATCGTGTATTTCATTTGTGTGGACCGAATTTTGTGCAACCTCAACGCGGAGCTCAAATAACGTGTTTGGCTGGAATTTGGACAACTTGAGAGGAACCTTCCTTATCATTATACGGTCACAAATATCATATATTTGTTATAAATTATAGTTAAGATTTGAGAAGATTTTGTTATGTTAAAGGGGAAATTTTTTGAGGGACTTCAAAAATTATATAAGGTTGGGAGGAAAAAATTATATATTATTTAAAGAAGATTTGCTAATTTTAAATAAATTCAATCATTACAAATAGTTTGTTTGAAAGTAAAATTGAATGTAGATTTAGGTCAAAGAGTCAAGAGTAATTTTGTTCTTTGCATTAGTAATATAAATGTATTTGATTTTGAGATATAAACTCCATGGTTATGTATACTTGAGTGTGAATAGTATTGATATTGGTGAATCTGAAGAAATTTTAATGTTTCATCCTTATGTTTATCACTTAGATGCAATACTTACTATTTTTTTTCATATAACTAACTAAAATTTTAGAGTATTTAGCATAAGATAACTTCCTCCTTTTCCATAGCTCCATAGAATTTCAGTACATTTCTTTGTTGAACAATATTAGAAATCACCACCCTTATAGACAATTTCATTTAAAATAAAAGAGGGGTCAAAATTTTTTCAAGCAGGAAGAACTACAGACAAAGGGTGTCAAACAACCCTATCAAGATCCACTAACTGATCTAACTGATGAGATAGGCCCGGAGGTAATTGAGCCATATTTACAATGTTCCAAGAAAACATATAATCAGAGGCCCATTTGGCCAAACAATCAACAACACCATTCCACTCTCTGGGGATATGGGTGAAAGTAACAGAATCCAAAGAAACACACAAATGAAGAATCTGGTTAACAATCAAGCCTAATCCAAAGAAACACACAAATGAAGAATCTGGTTAACAACCAAGCCTAACTTCCAGTTAACATCCTCAGAATGCGGTTGATTTAATAGGCGAATCACCACCTGCGAGTCAGATTCACAGATAAGCCTTCGCCATCCAAGGTCACAAGCACGCTCCACAACATACAAGATAGCAATGGCCTCCATCAGGTTGTTAGTGTGATGACCTTTATAAACTAAAAATATAAACTGAACATCTCCTCTACTATGTCTGCCCAGTCCACCAATACCAGCAGGACCTAGATTTCCTTTGGAAGACCCATCTGTGTTTATTTTAAGAGTACCTTGCGGAGGAGCACTCCACTTCCCAACTCTATTTATCTTTCGCAAAGGGTGTCGACATGTCTTCCTCAAATGCCTTCCTTGTGGAGGAGGAAAATTCAGGCGGTTATGGACAATAGCATCTCCAGGATCTATAGCCTCCATAGTGTCACATTTTGCAGAAACAGTTTCTCTCAAAGAGTGGAGAATCTTCCACCACAAGTAATGAGGCTCCAAGGACACATCCTAAAAGATTCTTCGATTTCGCTCCAACCAAATATGCCAAATAAGAAAGGAAGGTCCAAGATGCCAGGCAACCTTCAAAAAGGCAGTTTTGACACGAGCCTTACCCCATCGAGAAAAGAACTCAGCTAAAGAAGAGACATGCCAACATGATTGGTTCCACACATTCCACCAAGAATGCCACATATATCTAGTGAAGGAGCATTGGAAGAAGAGATGAGAGATGTTTTCCTCACTAGAATGACACAAAACACACATTGAAGGTCCTTGAAAACCATGCTTGCATAAATTATCCTAGGTGAGGCACTGGTTGTGAACCACCAGCCACATAAAAAAATTGCACTTGGGCCAAGAATGCTTATACCATACTTCTTTCCACCAAGGCACTTGAATTGCACCAAAAGTCTGTTGGAGAAGTTCCACATAGCCAGCAGACACAAGAATTTCCTAGATAAATCACTACTATTCCAGGCTAAAACATCATGCCCGACCAAAGAAGAACAATCTCGAGCCTGTAAGATCTGAGCCAACTCTTGCTTATGTTCCGCAGAGCCCCCTGGAGGCCATTCAGAGAAATGTTTCCAACGTGTCAACCCCCCTCCATGTCCAATCTTATAATGATCGACAGTGTCCCAACCAATAGCAAGAAAAAAATCAAAAAGGGCCTGAAGATGAGGATGAGAGGAAAGTATAGACGGGTAACCATCCCAAGATTCAAGCCAAAACAAAGCTTGAGATCCAGAGTGACAATTTCATTTGATACTTATGGTATAAATAATATTTTTGAATAATTTGTTTTTCACCCCTCAGAAAAAGTGTCATTTAGATATCTATTTGCCATAATTGAGATCATTAGTTGTACATTGACTTCAGTTTGTTTGAGTTTAGATATTATTGATAAGTTTTACAATTGAATAGGATCCCATCCATCTTTTAGCAAAATAGATTAATGAACAATCTTGAACTTACTATTTTCATATATGAGGGACATGACATACCTCTTATTTTAGTTTGGTTGTAACTTATTGGGGGAATATTGAAGCGGATGAAAATTATAGTGAGATGATGGGATTGATTCCTCTTATTTAAATGTAAACTTAATTAAAAAATTTCTTCATTGACAACATTTGTTTCCAACAGATAGAATGTATTAGACGGAAGATTTTTGTTGTTGACTTTGTGGATGGATGTTTCTTCCCATTTCAATAAGGAATCTGAGTGTCACCATTAGAATTTCTATATTATTATATGTTTAAATGGTATTATTAATACAAGATTTTACATATATTGTAAGAATGAAAAATATACATAAATAAATAAAAATATTTGACATTTAAAAATAATAATAATAATCTTATTATTTCACACTGTTTATTAAAACAGAATTGTGTTACTTTTAGAAAAATGAAATTAATGAGTATACATCAAAAAAAATTGTGGAAGTTAGGTGTGATTTCTTTTATAGAAGCATTCAAACACAATTTTGTGACATGAGTCTATTTTGTCTCTGTGGACTTGATTTTGGACCAAACATCATGATGAAGTGCAATTGAGTTGGAGGGATGGGTGTGTTGGTCATAAATTTTCTATTTGACATGTTCATGTTTTGGATCTTGTTAGGATTGCAAGAGATTTTCCCTATTGCTAATTCTTTCCAATTTTCATGATGTTGAGGCCTGGTTATAAAACCCTAGTGTCGCTTGTAAAACCTTTGGTATGAATTTGGTCTAAAACCCTAGGTCTTCTTCCTGCCTGTTATAGAATGATTTTACTTTTTGGGTCACTTAAAGTTCCTTACCCATGGGTCTTAATTCGTCGAGTGGGGCCATTCCTTTTATTTCCTATCTCCTAGCGGGTTGCATTTAATTTTTCCTAAGTATTAAAACCCCATCATATTCCTTGTTTTTTAGGTATCGAGCAGGTTTTCTCAATCCAACGACGGGCATAAAGCCTCAAGCGCAAGATGTAGTTAGTATATTCATTAAGTCATTGTGTCATATCGTCGCATGCCCTTTTCATATTTTGGGGCCCTCTCCTTCTAATTCAGCAACAATTTAAAGATAAGACAAATCTATTTTGATCCTACGGTTGTCGTAATGCCTTAAACAAAAGGTGATCAAAGTTTATTCCATTGAGGCATTGTGCCTGAGCACCACATGTCTATGGCGGGGCCACGATGGGGTTAAAGTTCAAATAAACTTCATGTAGATCCGTTTTGATCTAACGGTTGGCACTTTTCGTTGGTAAAAATGTTAAGTTTTAGGATAGCTACAAATGTAATAACACTATGTTGTATGTATTTTCCAAATGCAACAATCTCTCTTTTATTTATATTGGGAATGAAGCTAGGAGAGACATGTCCCTTCATGGGACATGTCTATTCATTATTATTTATAAGAAAGGATTTTCCTCTTCCCATTAATTATAATTTAATCAATCTTATAATGTTTCATCAATCAATTATTAATTAAGAATAATATAATAATTTAATATTGAATATTAAATTTTATACGATTAATAATAATATAGTATATATATTATATTATTATTAATCAACATGTATTATATATATTCTAATCATCATACGACTGAAGCTACAAACATTAACACTCTCTCTTAGCTAGGGAGGATAAATCAATCCAATGTCAACACTTATATGACACTTGATAACATCAATCATATGATGTAAGCAATAAAAGAATCATCCTCATGATGTAATCAATATAAACATAGTCTCAAGATGTGGATTTCCTCCATTGACAATTCTATCCACAAGCTCTCAGGTGGATTGCCTCCATTGGCAATTCTATCCACAAGCTCTCAAGTGGATTGCCTCCATCGATGATTCTATCCACAAACTCATGAGATTTAGAGTGGATTGCCTCCATCGGTGATTCTATCCACAAGTTCCCGGGTGGATTGCCTCAATCAATGATTCTATCCACAAGCTCTCATATGGATTTCCTTCATCGGTAATTTTATCCACAAACTCACGAGCTTTAATGTGGATTGTCTCAATTGGCGATTCTATCCACAAGTTCCTGAGTGGATTGCATCAATCGATGATTCTATCTACAAGCTCTCGTGTGGATTGCCTCCATTGACAATTCTATCCATAAACTGACGAGATTTAATGTGGATTGCGTCAATCGGCGATTCTATCCAAAATTTCTATCTTTTATGATCTATTTCAGCCATCCCAAGATGTCTCTCACAATAGAAGGTCAAGTTATTGTAAGATCGACACCTTTCAATAACTCTTACAAATATAAGTGATAATCATTTGGAAGTCGTCACTTCCTCATGATGTACACAGGGGGGAGGCCCATTACAAATATGGAGTCACACACATGACATCCATCATGCCTCAACGCAGAGGGTGAAAACAAGGGATTTCACCTTGAAATTCTCTCATAGAGAAGAACTCATTGAGAAGATATCAATCTGTTGATCATCCAAGATTGCTTAAGATGAACTGTGAGACTCCCTCTGAGTTTGATATCAATCTTCTTAGCTCCTCATCCAAATTTACCTCTGAAGATTCAAACTCCCTCTGAAAACAATTTCTTGTGCTTCTGTCCTGAAGGTATGTCAGAGAGATTACAAATAGCTTATAAACTAAACTATCTCATATGAAAATACCAAAGATAGAAACATACAAGATTTCACTAGCCACTATTATAGCATAAATTCCAAACTCAATAATTCATGTGCATTAATAAAACATGGAATACTTATCTTAAGTTTCAAATATTTCCTTTTGTAAGGTGAGCCCATATAGGAAATATCAAGTCTCATCAAATTTTGAAGTTGTTTGTGGAGGACACGCTGCAGAAGATCATAATGTTATTTGTGCTAGCTATGTTGACGACCTTCATGTAGAGCAACAACCTAGAGTGGATGATCACCATTTTCTCACTCTCCACTAAGGACGGTTTAAATGGAAATGTAACATTGGTTATTATTCCTCCTACAATGTACAATTCTCACTCTTATATCGTTTAACAATACTCATATCTTCTTGTTAAATGACTTGATTTCTCCAAGAGAGTTGAAACTCTATAAATAATTCTTTTTTTCTATAAATAGACACACTTCCTTGAATACATTCTTCTTTGTTAATCCTTGACCACGATCATAAAAAAATAATATATCTTTTTGATGAAAGCCACTTTCAGGAATTTCACATAGACTCGTACATAGTCTGTCATAACTTTTGAACCCCATACTATCTTTCCAATCGCTTCAGTGGGATTCTTCAAAATTTGATTTTCCCCAACATATTCGAAATTCAAAACAATCCAACGGTGGATTTGTGAGATATGGTACCTTTACCGAGACTGTATTTTCTGAGACAATCACACATTCACCATCAACAAACTACTCACTTACATTTGCAGTCCGGCTCTAATACCATGTTAAGTTTTAGGATAGCTGCAAATGTAATAACACTATGTTGTATGTGTTTTCCAAATGAAACAATCTCTCATTCATTTATATTTGGAATGAGGCTAGGAGAGACATGTCCCTTCATGGGACATTTGCAGTCTGGCTCTGATACCATGTTAAGTTTTAGGATAGCTGCAAATGTAATAACACTATGTTGTATGTGTTTTCCAAATGCAACAATCTCTCATTCATTTATATTGGGAATGAGGCTAGGAGAGACATGTCCCTTCATGGAACATGTCTATTCATTATTACTTATCAGAAAGGATATGCCTCTTTCGATTAATTATAATTTAATCAATCTTATAATATTTCATCAATCAATTATTAGTTAAGAATAATAAAATAATTGAATATTGAATATTGAATATTAAATTTCATACATGATTAATAATAATATAATATATATTATATTATTATTAATCAACATGTATTATATATATTCTAATGATCATACGACTGAAGCTACAAATATTAACAAAGAAGATGATTGAAGTTTATTCATCAAGGCATCGTGCTCAAGACAGGTGTTAGCATGTTCAAAAGCTAGCGGCAATTTTGGAGCACTATTAGATCAGATTTCATCAATGGTTGGTGCTTTCCCATGAACATAAGATGCATGTTAGTTATTCTTTGAGGCATTGTGACTAGATGACATGTGTCCATTCTATATTTTGGGCCCTAGGGTGACAGGTGGTGGCTTGTCGCGATGGTCAAAAGAGAGAGAGAAAAGAATGCTCGCGAGTACGTAGTGCAGGAGCACCCATGAAGGCACCTAGTGACACCATGGATTCCAATAAATGTAAACCATCCTTAAATGTGAATTGGGATGTATTGAGGCCTTTAATGACAATTTGTAATAAAGAGTGTCATAAATTATTAATAAGTCCTAGAAGTCCTGGTGAAGGACTTAGGACCAAAACTGATGTAAGGGTGGCCAATAGTGCCAAATGGGATCTAATTTGATTAGATGGAGTTAATCAGGTCCTAGAATCAATTAGTAATTGAATCCATAAATTATTTAATAAGCTTTAAGAAATAAAATACCAAAAACACAATTGAATAATTAAAAAGAATTTAATATTAACGACTAGTTGTGTTTTGGTGGGAAATTGCATTTAAGAGTCTTAAACACTTTGTAATCACTTCCAACCACTTGGGATCAGTTTAGAAGTTGGAAAATTGTCTATAAACACCCATGAATGATTGGGAAAGAAGAAAAATGAATGGGAGAAGGGATTGTACGACCTGTAGGCTGAAAATGCAATAAAATTCATAGTTTCTTGCATATTTTGGTTTCTTATTGTACTTATTTCATGTTTTGATCATTTCTGTGCATTATAGGATGTATTTGAAGTTTTTTTGATCCATCTCAGAAGGATTCCACTCTGAATTTTTCTTTCATATGGTCAAAGTTTTGTAGATAGCCATTTTCACATTGTTTCCTTAAGCAAAATGGTGTAACCATCCCCTTTGTATTCTAAATGTGACTTGGGGATGTATTTATTATATGCATAAAAATGCATGACTAAGATAGATAATGCAGATGATCATTGAGTTGGGCATGTTGGAGTGCTTGGGTGCATGAAAATGCATGGAATTGGATGCCATAAGTGTAGCATTGGGAGATCTGGCTTAAGGAGGGAATGTTTTTTGTGAGGAGAAGAAACATTACATGTCAAAATTATGATGAATCCAGAAGGAGAAGTTTTGGAAGTGATTTTTGGGTCATTTTCTAGAAGGCCCTAGTTTTTGGAGTCATTTGGTGAGGGATTTGGAGTTTGACCATTCGGGAAGGTTGTAGATGAAAACCAATACCATAATCCTTTTATTTGAGACATAAATAGGAACTTATGAAAGTTATAGTCTCTGGGGATAAGTAATTTTGGTAGTTGCTTTGTAAATTGGCCCAATTAGGCCTATTGGAGATACTAGAGTCGGCAATTTCATGCATAGTTGGTCCAAAAGAGTCATATCTAATTTTCACTTATGTTGTGTAACTTCAAAATGGGTATCTGAATCTACAATTTAATTTTCATGTGTCTTGGAAAGTCTGGTCCAAAAGTCCAAAAATTAGGGAAAATAGGGCTACTAGGGAGGGTTCCTTGGGTGTTTGGCTTGTTTGGGGAAATCTGATCAAAGGGTGTAAAGGGAACTTAGAACATATCTAGATAAGTTTATATAGTTTTTTTAAGGCCTTTCGTAGACTTATTTTATGTCTTGAACCATTTTAATTCAATTAAGCTCATATGAGTAAGTGGAATCCCTTGGGTACATTGTGAAACCTTAGGGTTGTTATACAAAGGTGTAGAGTCTTGTTGTCCAAGGGTTGGAAGTATCAAAGCCTCTAAATCAATTGGTATCAGAGAAAGTAAGAGATTTTGGAGGAAGGTTAGGTGTGTATGTCTGGAGCAGAGTCGGAGGAGTTTGAAGAAGAGGCTCCAAACATGCCTCCAAAGATGACAAACATGGGGCTTGCTAGGATGGTCATGGAGCAAGAAGAAAAGAATAAGAGATTGGAAGAATTCATTCAAAGGTTGACCAATCTTGTTAAAAAGTGGGATTCAGACCCTTTTGATGATGAAGGTGAAGCAAATCAAGAACCTGATGAAGAAAGGTTGGATCCTGAGGATGCTAGACTACTAAAGATCCTAAAGGCAGTTAAAGGAGGAGAATCCAAAGTCAGGGAAGAGATCCCAATGTATAATGGAAAGATGGACAAGGAAATTCTCCTTGATTGGTTCATAGCTGTTGAGAACCACTTTGACAGTGAGGACACTGAAGACAAGCATAAAGTGAAGATTGCAAAAGCAATACTTAAGGGTCATTCATTGTTGTGGTGGGACTGCCTACAAGAAGAAAGGTAGAAGGAAATCCTACCAAAGATCACATCATGGCCTAGAATGATGGAAAATATGAGGGAGAATTTTCTACCTAAGGACTAAAAGGTTCAAATCCTCAAGAAGATTCAAGGGTTGAAGCAGAAGGACATGGATGTCCAAAGGTATACACATGAATTCCACAGGATTGACATCAGAACCTCTCATGATGAAGATGTGGAAGAGAAGGTGGCTAGATATCTTGGAGGTTTGAGGTACAATATCCAAGATGAAATGAGCATAGCCACACCAAGGACTCTTGAATATTTCTACAATTTGGCAATGAAAGTGAAAGACAAGCTTATAAGAAGACAAGAGAGGCAAGGCAGTTCAAGAGGGAAACAAAACAAGGGCAAGGGAGTGAATCCAAGACAAAGAAAAAATGATAAGGGTAAAGAGAAAGTCTTAGATAAGAAAGGATAAAAAAGAGGTGGTAGAGGAAGGAGCTTCCGTTGAAAGTGTAACAAGTGTGGTGAAGAAGGAAATCAATTCTACAAGTGTTCTGAAAGAGAAGCCAAGAAGAATGATAAGAGGGTCCAATTGGTCCAAGGAGAAGATGACAATAAATAACAAGAGGAAGAAGAAGCACACCATGAGTATGCATATCCTGAAGAAGGTGAGTGTATCTTGATGGTAAGGTCAGCTATCCAACATATACCCAAGGTATCTATCTTTAGAACAAATTGTAAATGCTATGGAAAAGTACTCAAGGTTATCATAGATTCTGGTTCATTTGACAATCTAGTGTCCTATGAGATGGTAAATAAGTTAAACTAACCTAAATTTCCTATTGGTAGATCATATAGGTCTTCTTGGGTCAGTAATGATCAGAATATTGTGATTAAGGAGCAAGCATATGTGGATTTTTCAATTGGGGGTTATGTTGATAGGGTTCTATGTGATATAGTTCCCATGACATGTTGTCACATCATCTTAGGGAGACCATGGAAGGCTTCAAGGAAGACCATTCATTATGGTTTGAAGAATGAGTGTGTGGTGCATAAGGAGGGAAGAAAATTCACCCTTAAAACCTCTTCCAAGACAATTAGAAGAAGTTGGTAGCATCATTGTCTTTGGTTCAAAAACATATGTTGATTTCCAGGTTCCAAACCATGAGAAGATGGTGACTATAGAGAAAGATTCTAAGACCACTCTATTGGTCTTGAAAGATGAGTTTGTGGACAGTCATGAGGCATTGACTGTGAAACTGAAAACAAGGCATGAAGATGGTGTCCTCATTGGAACAATGTGGTTTCCTTTGGAGCAAGGTATGAAGAAAATTGTAGAGGTGTCATTGAAAGACACAAGGAAGAGTCAATCTGATCAAAGGATGCAGTTGCAAGGACAGTTTGTAGACACACAAGATCAATGTTTGTAGCAGCATGATGAAAGATTTGATCTTAGTTCCATTCCTTCTTTTTTTATCACTCCTTTTTTATAGGTGTGAATGGTAAGAGGAAAAGAATGGATGTTGAACAGAGGATGCACAAGGTGAAGAAGAGAGGACCACCTACAAGGAAGATATGAGACACAAAGACCAAGTCCCTTAGTTCTTGGGACAAGAACCTTCTCCAAGGTGGTAGGTATGGTGCAAGAGCACCCATGAAGACACCTAGTGACACCATGGATTCCAATAAATGTAAACCATCCCTAAATGTGAATTGGGATGTATTTAGGCCTTTAATGGAAATTTGTAATAAAGAATGTAATAAATTATTAATAAGTCCTAGAAGTCCCAGTGAAGGACTTAGGACCAAAAATGATGTAAGGGTGGCCAATAATACCAAATGGGATCTAATTTGATTATATGGAGTTATTTAGGTCCTATAATAAATTAGGAATTGAATCCATAAAGTATTTAATAAGTTTTAAGCAATAAAATACCAAAAACCCAAGTTAATAAATCAAATTTTTGAATATTAACAGCTAGTTGTGTTTTGGTGGGAAATTGCATTTAAGACTCTTAAAAAAATTGTAATCACTTCCAACCACTTGGGATCGGTTTTGGAATTTGGAAACTTGTCTATAAACGCCCATGAAAGATTGGGAAAAAAGAAAAATGAATGGGAGAAGGGATTGTACGGCCTGTAGGCTAAAAATACTATAAAATTCATAGTTTCTTGCATATTTTGGTCTCTTATTATACTTATTTCATGTTTTTATCATTTATGTGCATTAAAGGATGTATTTGAAGTTTTTTTGATCCATCTTAGAAGGATTTCATTCTGAATTTTTCTTTCATATAGTCAAAGTGTTGTAGATAGTCATTTTCACATTGTTTCCTTAAGCAAAATAGTGTAACCATCCCTTTTCTGTTCTAACTGTGACTTGGGGATGCATTTATGACATGTATCATATGTAATTATGCATAATAATGCAGGAATAAGATAGATAATGTAGGTGATCATCGAGTTGGGCAAGATGGAGTGCTTGGGTGCATGAAAATGCATGGAATTTGATGCCATAAGTATAGCAGCGGGAGATCTGGCTTAAGGAGGGAATTTTTTTGTGTGGTGAAGAAAAATTACATGTCAAACTTATGGTGAATCCAGAAGGAGAAGTTCTGGAAGTGAGTTTTGGGTCACTTTCTAGAAGGCCCTAGTTTTTGGAGCCATTTGGTGAGGGATTTGGATTTTGACCATTTGGGAAGGTTGTGGGAGAAAAAAAATACCATAATACTTTTATTTGAGACATATATAGGAACTTCTGAAATTTACAGTGTCTGGGGATAAGTAAACTTTGTAAAGTTGCCCAATTAGGCCTAGTGGAGAAATTGGAGTCAGAATTTTTATTCATAGTTGGTCCAAAAGAGTCATATCTAATTTTAACATATGTTGTGTAACTTCCAAATGGGTATCTGAATCTACAATTTAATTTTCAATTTTTTTGGAAAGTCTGGTCCAAAAGTCCAAAAATCAGGAAACATAGGACTACTAGGGAGGGTTGCTTGGGTGTTTGGCTTGTTTGGAGAAATCTGATCAAAGGGTGTAAAGGGCACTTAGAACCTATCTAGATAAGTTTATCTAGTGGTTTTAAGGCCTTTAGTAGACTTATTTTGAGTCTTAAACCATTTGAATTCAATTAAGCCCATATGAGTAAGTGGAATCCCTTGGGTACATTGTGAAACCTTGGGGTTGTTATACAAAGGTGTAGAGTCTTGTTGTCCAAGGGTTGGAATTATCCAAGCCTATACATCAATTTTTATCATAGCAATTAAGTGCTTTGGTAGGAAGGTTAGTTTTTTATGTCTGGAGTAGAGTTTGGGGAGTTTGAAGAAGAAGCTCCAAACATGCCTCCAAAGATGACAAACATGGAGCTTGCTAGGATGGTCATGGAGAAAGTAGAAAAGAAGAAGAGATTGGAAGAATTCATTGAAAGGTTGACCAATCTTGTTGAGAAGAGGGATTCATACCCTCTTGATGATGAAGGTGAAGTAGAACATGAACCTGATGAAGAAAGGTTGGATCCCGAGGATGCTAGACTAGTGAATATCCTAAAGGGAGTTAAAGGAAGAGAATCCAAAGTTAGAAAAGAGATCTCAATGTATGATGGGAAGATGGATGAGGAAGTGCTCCTTGATTAATTCAGTTCTATTGAGAACCACTTTGACTATGAGGACATTGAAGACAAGCATAAAGTGAATATTGCAAAAGCAAGACTTAAGGGTCATGCATTGTTGTGGTGGGACTGCCTACAAGAAGAAAGGTGGAAGAAAATCTTACCAAAGATCACAGCATGGCCTAGAATAATAGACAAGATGAGGGATAATTTTCTACCTGAAGACTACAAGGTTCAACTCTTCCAGAAGATTCAAGGGTTGAAGTAGAAGGACATGGATGTCCAAAGTGTTGGAAATGAGTTGAGTAACTGAGAGGGGAGGGGTGAATCAGTTATCACAAAAATAAATCCAAGTCCCTTATATGTCGTAATCAAACTTATTATTATTGCTTGGTTAATACAGATATTCTACTGTCACTCGATTAACATAGTAATCTTAATATATTAAATGTGATTATCCTTTAGTGATTAATTACAGAAACATAAAACATAAAGAAAATAACATATACACAAATGACACCAAGATTTAACATGGAAACACAATTTGGTAAAAACCACCAATTGCAACTAGTTACTATTTTTCACTCTTTTGAAGTGACCCATGTTGGGAGCCAACCATGTTAAAGGTTACAATACACACTGTTAGGTGTGACCCTGTCAGAGGATTTAATCACCCTGTAAGGAGTGGCCTTGTTAGAGGTCTTCAAACACTTCAATGTAGAAATGTCACCTTGTGAGAGGATTTACAAAAGACTGTTAAGTCTACTCTATTAAGAGATTTGGATTACTGCTACAATTGTTAGAGAGTAACAATGTATTGACCTGTTTGTCGAAGAAACTATCTTTGCTGATTCAAATCTCTATGTCTGGCTTTAAACTGGATCCTCACTGATCAAATATTCTATTGCAGCTCTGTATGTTCTGTCCTTAATCAGAATCCCATATGATTTCATCTTCGCTCTTCATATCACAAACACACTTCTTTTCTTGCTTCCACACATTCAATCCACACTTGACCTTATATATATATGATAATCCTTTTCAAGTCAGCTTGAATAACCTTCCAAATATATAATAAAACTTAATTTTTTTGGCTGCATATAACCAGTTAACCATAAAATGTAAATTGATATTAGTCAACTGACACTAAAAGCATAACTCGATTAACATTGTAATCCTTCAATGCCTGACCATTACTGTAATGCCTGAGTGAACTCTGTTAGAACTGAAAATCACTTTGGTCTTCTTCAATGCCTGAGAGAACTTGGCATGCACTGACTGTGCTTAGTTAGGATTAGACATTTGTGTAAACATCTCTACATTTGTGTAAACATCAATGACAATGTACACAATTGAATAATTGTCATCAACAATCTCCCTCTTTGGCATTAATGGAAACACAACATGTCATAATACAAAGAATTATAGAGCAATAGTAACAAGGATAAAAATTTATTAATGTCCTTAGCTTCATTCTGGTCCTCATCCAGAAAACTCCCTCTATCTTCACAATCACTAAAATACAGATTTCTCCCTCTTACATTAATCTTTGTTTCTGATAAAATTTCTCCCTTTTTTATCAATAATCTATCCCTTTAAGACATAAATAATCTCTCCATCTTTGACAACCAATGCCAAAGACACCATCCAATACACATCCAATGAATTTTTAATTTACCTATTTGTACTGATTTATATGCAATAAGCTCTGACAATCTGCATCAACATGTTAAATCTGTTCTGTAGCTCGGTTGATGCATCACTAATCTGCCCATTAGTGAGCCTCAGTTAGGGGAATCACCCCTATCTTTCCTCTGAGATACAAGAATGCATCCTTAGGTAACGGTTTTGTGAATATCTCTACAATTTGTTCTTTAGTATTCACATATTCCAACCTTACTTCCTTGTCCTGAACCAATTCTCTCAAGAAATGATAATTTGTTGCTATATGCTTAGCCTTAGTAAGCATCATAGGGTTTTTTGAAATGTTAATTGCACTAGTGTTGTCACAGTAGATAATGACTGGTTCTTTGATTTCCTCCTTCGTACCTAACAACAGTTGTTTGAATCATATGATATTAGAACAATTTAGTGCTGCAGCAACATACTCTGCCTCTGCTATAGACTAAGAAATACAATTTTGTTTCTTGCTGGTCCAAGAGACTAACCTCTTACCAAGAAATAATTCTCCTCCACTTGAGCTCTACCTATCATCAACACTTCCTGCCCAATCAGCATCAGTAAAAGTCTTCAAATCAAATTTTCCCCCTTTCTTATACCATAATCCATACTCTTCAATACCCTTAAGATATCTCAGAGTCCTTTTGATAGCCACCAAATGATTCTCTCTAGGATTCGCAGAAAACCTTGCAAAAATACCAACTGCTGATGAAATATCAAGTCTAGTGTGAACAACATATTGAAGTTTACCAATCATGGATTTGTAGGTAGTTTTATTTACCTCCTTTGAATTATCATCCTTAGACAACTTATGTCAAGTAGGCATAGGTGTCCCAACTAGTCTAGAATCTTCCATTCTAAATTTCTTCAATATCTCTTTGATGAATTTTGACTGGGTAATGCAGATAGCATCCTTCATCTGATAAACTTTTAAACCAACAAAAAATTTGATTTCACCAAACATAGACATCTCAAATTCCTTACTCATAGCTTTGAAGAATGCTTTGCATAAATCATCATATCTAGTAAGTGGAATATCATCAAAAAATATCTTTGCTAATAGTATCTTGTCATGAGGTCCTTCTTTGATGTACAAGCTACTATTGTCATTAGTTCTCTGAAATCCAATACTTATCAGATAACCATGCAATATTTCATACCAAGCTCTAGGAGCTTGCTTCAGTCCATACAAGGATTTGTGCAATTTGCAAAACATATTCCTTTTGTTAGGATCAATAAAACCTTCAGGTTTCTCAATATAGACTTCCCCTTCAAGAATGCATATTTTACATCTATTTGGTATACCTTGTATCCTTTATGTGTTGTGTATGCTATAAGAGTTATGACTCCTTCAAGTCTTGCAACAGGAGCAAAAGTTTTTCCATAATCAATACCCTCTTCTTGAGCATATCCTTTACATACTAATCTTGCTTTGTTTCTAGAAACTTCACCCTTTTGATTCATCTTATTTATGAAAACCCACTTATTACCAATCACATTCTTGTCTTTTCGTCTAGGTACAAGAGTCTAGGTTTTGTTCTTTTCTATCTGCTCAATCTCTTCATTCATGACTTCTATCCAACTTTCATCATTCAATGCATCTTTAATAGATCTAGGTTCAATTTCACTAAGAAAACATGTACCTTTAATTTTGTTCCTTGTCAAATTACACCTTCTGTCTGATCTACAATTATTTTCTCAGGTGCATGATGCCTTCTGACATTTTTTGAAAGTACAGGTTCCTTTCTTTTTTATTCTGGGCTTGTTCCACTTGGTTCACCATGTTCAAACATTTTGTTCTGCTCTTCCAACTGGTACTTGGGTTCCACTGTCTGTGACTCAGGAACCTTTGTCTGAGACTCGGGTGCCTCTTTCTATGACTCGGTTCCCTCTGTTTGTTACTCAGTTTCTTCAGTCTGAGACTCAGTTTCTTTAGTTAGCAACTCAGGTTGCAACAAGGTTTGTGTTGATGAATTCAGTGGTTGACATGGTTTCTGTCCAATCACCACTGCCCGCGTCTTAGGTATAGTATTAGGTTCATAATACAAAAATTTCTCATAGTCCTCAGGCTCTTTACTACTTTGTTCTTCACTTCTCTCTACAAACTCATCAATCTTTACATGTACACTTTCTATGACTTTATGAGTATCAAGATTCAAACATTTATATGCTTTTCTTTTAGAGGAGTTGTAATCACATAAAAATGGTCATCTAAACCCTAGACCCCCAATCTCAATAATTAATCAAGAAACCCTAATCTTGATTATCCTAAGTGCTAAATCAAACAGGCAATTCATCAAATTTGAACTGATCTGACCTAAACCCTAGGTCCTAATCAATCATCATACTTGATTAATTAATTAATTCCTAAAATCATAATACATTGGCAAATAAACCTTATGCTAACTATTTAATTGATATGTTGATATATTAATTAAATAAAAATATAAAATTGTCAATTAAATCAAAAAGGGAATTAAATTAATTATAAAAACAAATGTGCATTCAAAATCAATTAATTTATTAAAAATGCATATGACATCATCAAATCCAGTTAACTCATTTATCATTTTGGAAACAATTCAGCTCCACTCAGTTAACTGATTCTCATATATCTATCATTTTTGAAATATTTTAGTTAACTAAAAATTGACTTTGGAAGTTTCCAAAATAACTAATCAGTCAGTTTAGTCAACTGACTCTCTCGACCAATCACATCACTTGCACATGGATTGTGCTTCTTTAATCGAATCTGAGCCACTCTTTTCTTTCAATCTTGACTGTCGATTCGAGAGAGATTTCTATAAAAGAGAAACTCTTATCCTTCACAAAGGATCCAAATTTGTATTATCGTTATTATGTTGTAATTTTCATTCAATCATTTATCATTCTAGCTTTTATTATCTTAGCTTAGTTTATAATTTGTTTTAAGCCTGCAAACAATCTAACTTAGATCATATCTCATTTGGTGCTTAAAATAAACTTAATTAGTTTGGATTTATCACAAATTGTAATTTATATTCATCATTTTAGACTCATCATATAGTTTAAATCCTTCATTTAGAATAGGTGTAGTCACTGAGTTTGCGATGATCTAAGAGAAAACTCACACTCCTGCCTACTAGAAGGCAATGGGTTGGTGTCGGCTAGTGTAGTGGTTTTATTTTGATTTCTTATGTTCTAACCCACTAGCCACGTAAGGACTTCATTGAAGTATGCATTTTTGTAGTCACAACTTGCAGGTTCTCGACCATGTTTTATGCATACATTTCTGGCGCCCACCATGGGGTAGAAGATTCAATTTCTTCTCTAATCTTTCATTTTTTTTCAAATCTTCTCTTTTTCCATACGTGTCTATCGTGAAATATCGCGCGAAATTCCCCAGCATCTCGCGCGAACTTTCTAGTTCTTCGTGGGACTCGTAGTAGTTCTTCGCGCGAACTGTCATAGTTCACCATGCGAACTTTTCCATCAGAGGCTATTGGGTGTACACTTTTAAGTTATTTTTTTTCTAACAGTGGTGTCTCCTATTACCGTAAAGTTTTGTGTCTTCTCACGTAAAATTTTGCTTGTCTGTGCAATTCTTTGCGTGACTCGTAGTAGTTCTTCGCGTGAACTGTGATAGTTCATCACGCGAACTCTACCATGAAAGGTTATTTTGATTTAAAGTGTTATTATCTCTATTTTCTAACCACTGATGTTTTTTGTTTGTTGTGGTTTTCAGGCTTTATTTAGACAGCATAGCAGTGGTTTGCAGGATGTTGAAAAAGAAGACTAAAAAAATAGACTACTAACGAGTCATTTTGTAGGTTGCCTTGATCGATAGAATGCTAAACGTTGTGCTTGCATATTATTTTTCTTTTTTTTTGTTTTTTTAAATAAAAACACATGTGAAATAATTTTAAAATGAAATTCTATCTGGTTTTGGGGATGGGAATAATGTCAAGAAACTATGCTCTTGCCCTTTTGGGATGATAAAAAATCTAGAAACATTATTGTCATTTTCTTATGTGTCTGAAGTGTCTTCTAGTTTTGTAAACCCAAGGAATTGCATGGACGTATCCACTCCCTCGCCTTTGTAGATCTTGGGTGAAAGATAAATCCATACAAATCCTTTAGCATGGCTACCTCTCGAGAGCTTTAATAGAGCTGGCGAGAGTGGATTGCCCAACCGGTAATAAGCTAAAGCCAAGACCTTCCGAACAAGTATATAAAAAAATTTCATTGTGATTAATCTCACAGTGAACAGGTGTTGAATATGTTATACCAGGAAGAATACCTCCCTCAGTACCCTTGTGGTGCGTAAAAATCTACAAAATGTAACTTTTGTAGGCTGGGAGGCCTCCGTAATGGAGGTAATCTTCCGCAAGTATAACCACCTGAATAGATGCCTTGACTAAAGAACTTTGTTGTAGTATCAAAAAACCCTCTATCTATTGGCGTGGAAGGTTAGAGACTGACTAAGACATCCCACATTTTCATGGCTCTTAGTAGAGACAATGGTCCCTTGGGAAGTGATTCCCCTTGGGATTTGAAGCTTGGTGTGCCTAAGAAGTGAGTGCACTGTAAGGAGGAGCCCGTGCCACCAAGCTTATAATTTTTTCACAATGAGTAGGCATGGTTGAACTTCAGTTCAAGTGGTAATTCAACAGATATTACCCTGGCTTACCTAGGATTGTGGTGTGTCTTATTTTTTTTAACAAAAAACAATCTCCTTAATGTGTTTTGCATGAGTGTTTACTGAAATAACAACAACAACAACAATCAAACAATCTAGAAAAATGTACATTTTGGATATTTGTCTATCTTGTCTCATCTGAAACTTCAACGATCTTTTAAAAAAATTGTTGAAACTTTGTCTTTCATCAATCTATCCTACTACATTCAGTTTGTTCTGAAATTTGCGCTGTCATAACGCTTGTGCTAGTTTGCATCCAACTGCAATTTATTGATAGTCCAACCTATCACTGTCTTGAAATCTGATGTTGTTATGCTTATCCAATTGACTGAGTCCTTTGTTCAATCTTATAATATTTTTCTACGCTATCCTTATTCTGGGTTGTGAGAGCGGGTCCGTTAACCTTGACTCAAGATCATATTCTTTGCTTCTCCTTTTCAGTTGGACATTATCTCTTGGTCTCTTTGGTCTTGGACTTAGACAACAATGTAGGTATCATCATAGTGTCGGTCAGGCGAATCAACTTATCTTATGCCTGTGCAAACTAGAAGTCATTTTAGGGGATTTCACGAGGAGAACGAATAAAGATTCCCATTTGAAGACAACTCCTTGTTTGGAGAAAATCCTATTTTTGAGGGAGATCCTCAAATTACTCCTAGATCACAACCGCTGAGGGACAAGTTACCTAGTCCTAAGATGTCAAAAGAAAGACAAGGTAGAGGTAGGTCTCAATGGAGAGACCTCTCTAATGGTACCAACTATCGCAATAGTCAACATTCCTCGAGTCCATCAAACCCCGGTGAGGAAGAGATTGACGAATGTCTCTAGGATAAGAGGTTCGTAAAACTCATGAAAACACTCCTAAATTGGGATAAGGAACAATATTTCCTCAATCTAGCAGAGCAAGGTGCTGAACTTCCACCTCACTTCAAAGATGAGGATATCATTGCTAGGGAAGAAGAGACTCCCATGACGCTCATAACTAACAAAATGCAAAATTTGAAAATGGAATTACAAGAACTCAAAAGGGAAAAGGAAATGTCCAACACAAGGTTTTCCTTAAACACCATCTGTCCTTTTCCTTTTGAAAAATATTTGTACTTACCTCCATTCCCACGTAGAGTTGAAATTCCATGATTTGATAAGTACAACGGTCACTCTGATCCACAAGATCACATCCAAGAATTCTATGCTCTTTGTACAAGATTTATGCATGACAAGACATATCTTATGCATCTCTTTCCTCAGAGTTTGAGCGGCCAGGATATGGAGTGGTTCTCAAAGTTATCCACTGGTATCAAAAATTTCAACGAACTGATGAACCTATTCTTACAATAGTATTCTTACAATATCCAACATCCTGTGACGATGATTGATTTATGCAACACAAAGAAAAACACAAGAGAACCCTTTCTGACCTTTCTTTAGTGATGGAGAAAGATGTTTTCTAGATATCCATGAATCGTACCTGAATTTCAAAAGATGGATATCTTCGCTAGTGTTCTGATTCCTGAACTAAACTATCCCCTTCAGATGCAATGTCCACCCTCTTTCGATAAAATGGTGGAAAACATGATAAAAATAGAAGATGTAGTTATTAAAAGGGGTGACATTACCCTCTATAAATAAAACAAGTTTGGCTCCAACTCCAAAGACAAGACTAAATATTGGAACAAAAACAAGCATGTGGTAAATGATGTAGTGGTCCATCACTCTATTCCCCAGTCAAAGCCAGCAATCTTCAATCTAACAAGTGGCTCCAAGGCCCTAAAAACTACTGAAAATGCCACTCAATCCTCATCTTCTAAAGGGACCTGAAATTTGTTGAAAGAAAAACCATGGATCAAACGTAAATGAGACTTTGACTATTTAGGTGAGTCCTATGAATTTGCACTTAAAACTCTACTAGCAAACAAAGTGATCACATTTCCAGATAAATCCAAACCATATGATCCAAAAATAAAACATAAATGGTGGAGAGACAATGATTTCTGTCAATTCCATAGAAACAAAGCACACACGATAGAAAATTGCATGAGGCTCAAACATGAGATCCAAGATCTCATTGATAATGAAATAATTGCAGTTGATAATCACAACAAGAATTTTAATCATAAGGCATTTAAAGATCCTTTCCCAGAACATCAAAAAGGAGAAACTTCTAAGAAAGGAACTCAAATCAATCACACTTATTCTAATGATGACTACAACCTCATCAACATGCTTGAGCCATCTCATTCGTAATATTACAATATCATCATCATCAAGCAGAAAGAGAAAGAGTCTCGCGGCCAATGCAGTGACCCGAGTGCAAGCAAAGGTCACCCTAGGGGGTTCTAGATCTTTCAACCCTTCATCGTCTTCCAATAAACCATCGGTATCCAAATCCTGGGTACCTCTTAGAAAACAAACTGATGTGGGTACCTCTAAATTCTCATAGTCCAAACAACTGACTTCATCCAATACTGTGAACTATAGCATCATCGAGCAATTGCAAAGACCATCTGCCCAAATTTAAATCTTTGAATTTCTCAAACTCTCTTCATATAACTGAGAGGTCCTAGATAAAGTGCTATCAACTACCAATGTCCCTAAGGACTTGGATCTGGATCAGTTTCAATCCATGGTGGGTCACTTAACCTCACCACATTACCTATCATTCTTAGAAGAAGATGATAAATCTTTAAGTCATCCACACAATCTCCCCCTACATGTCAAAGTCATGATCCATAAACATCGTATCAGATGGGTCTTGATAGATGGAGGCACGGGGTTGAATATCTGCACATATAGGTTAATCGAGCAACTAGGTTTTTCAGAGAATGTCATTGATCCTAAAAATAAAATCACTATCAGGGTATGTGCACCAAGATGGGGGACCAAAAAGGTGCCAAACTTTTTTTTGGTCCCTTAAAAGCCATAGGGAATACACCCTATGGCTTTGATTGCCTGAGCCTAAGGCTTGGGAAATCAAAACCAATAGGGCGTACGCCCTATGTAACATTATGAAAAATGCTTAAGGGAGGGAGAAAGAAAGCCCAACAGGCCCTACCAAACCAATTTCAGCACTAGGCCAATACATAAAATGTAACATTTAAGTATAAGTTACATACTCTTCCTTTCTTATACTTAAGTTACATTTTATGTATATACTTCCAGGATGTTTGAGAGTGGTTTCAGCTTCATAGGAGTTAAGATAAAGATTATAGATTTTGAGGGTTTTTAGGAAATTTCAAACTTAGCCAACTTTCAAGAATCAGCACATTGTTTTGAACATGATTCTCAGTGGACTATTGATTATAATATTAATCCCTTGACTTGATTAAGGACACTCTTTAGGGTTCTTAGTGGTTGTAATGTATCATATTGGGTCCTAAGTGGTCCTAGCTCCCCTTAGGACCCATTACGACCCCTTAGGACACATTAGGGCCTCTTAAGACCCCTTAGAACACAGTAATCATCGTAGGACACACTAATGGGATCTAATGTGTACTAGTGTCTCATAAGGGGTTTTA
>MU228250.1:2860241-2875953 GCA_018584345.1 Thuja plicata | reverse complement strand
CTACTATTTTGTGTCTAATATAGGGCGCACGCCCTATAGTGAGTATAGGGCGTGCGCCCTTTTAATGACATTGATATTTACCAAGCCTAAGGCTTTGATTTTCCTTGGAGTTCCAACCCAAAGGCTTGGAGGATTCAAACATGCCTGAGACGTGTTTTCTAGCAAACCTACTAAAAAATAACATATTTTATTGTGTGCTCCCCATCAGGTTTGCACATGGTTCAATAATGATAAAATCAGACAGCATGATATTTTAGATCTCTCTGATAGCTATCTAACCATGTAATTTATTTTGAATTCTCATTATGTTAAGCATTTCATCTCTAATTTCTTTTCTAAGTATGTCTAATTTTTGTCAAAAATCAACGTGTATTCATTTGGGCTTAGATTTTGGCTCATTCATCAAATTTTGAAAAAAATTACATTTTCAGAAACTAGACTCCATTCTACACACTTTAAAAAAAAGAATGTTTTATTTTCAATTAGTTTTCAATGATTTCTAGGGGGAGCACACAGAAATTTCACATTTTTAGGATGTGTCCACTTCGAAAAATGACAAAAAACCACACTTTCGTCAAAAAATTAGCAGAAAAATATAGGATAAACTAGGTGGTGTTAGCTAATTTCTCACTGGAGCGATTAAATTTTTTTTAAAAAAAGTTAACATTTTATGGGGAGCACACCAGACGCTATGTTATTTTTTTTCACAAAAAAGAGGACCACTTTTTGTGCTTCCCCTTTTTGAGGGCCTTAATCTCCACCATTTCTATAAAAAATTAGTAGTTTAGAAACTAGATTCAGAGTAGAACAATTCTGGTTTTTGTCACATTTTAAAATTTTGAGTGTAAGTATCCTCAATTTCTCATTGAAGTTCAGAGTTTGTTGATTTCAGAAAAAAAAAAGTGGCATCTTATACCCCCTTTTTGGTCCCCCATCTTTGTGCACTTACCCATCAAGGCATATGATGAACAAGAAATATCTTCTAAAGGTCTCGTAACCTTTCGAGTGGGTCATATTGAGAGGGATGTTACCTTCCAAGTTCTGGAGCTCCCTCTGGCCTACAACATTCTATTGGGAAGACCCTGGATCCACGAGATGTAGGCAGTGCCATCAACATTCCATCAGTGCATCAAATTACTATTCAATGGTGTAGAAGTCACTATTCCTACAGGTAAAAGCTATGCCTATAACACATTAGACAAGAAGTGGATACCCTAGTCCCACACAATAGTGAGTTGTCCAACTTTGAATCAACTACAAATCTGCCGAAGGAAATGGAAAAGAAACTCAAGATAAAGGACAAAGGTATGGGTGGATACACAGTAGAACCTGTATTGTCACTCACATCTCTTCCCAAATCACCTAGGTCTTATGGGAGACCTTTGGAAGAGATGAAACCAACAACATCCCAAGAAATCTATGATGATAACTTTGTTAAATCCAACACACCATTAGAAGATGAACAAGAGGAAAGAGTTGCTCTAGATTAGTTATATAAGGAACCTAAAAATAATGAAGTCGAACAACGTGTAATACCTCTGAAAACATTTGGAGAGGGGTATAAGTTTGCTTGTAAAATAGGTTATTCAGGTAAAGGACCCATTGGACGTAATCAAAATGGACTTAAAGAACCAATCTCTGTTGAATACAGATGACCTAGAGACACAACTGGTCTAGGGTTCTTATCAAAGAAAGCACAAAGAGCAAAGAATCACCTAGATAAAGGAAAAAGACATCAGGTTCATGAAGAGATGAACACAGCAGTAGAAAGAACTAACATACCCATTGGCAAGTGGGATGATTTAGATGATTCTGATGCAGAGGATGTGTATCCTTCTCCCATTCCTCCCAATATTTTGGCTCTTCTCTTTGACGAAGATACACCCCAGGTCAACACTACTGAAGAGCGTGTTATAGAGGAAACACCAAGGACTTCTAATCATTTGGAGTCCACTACATCTGAACAAGCTAAAGAAGAAAGAAACCTAACCATAACAGAGTTCTTAGGTAGAACTCATCCAAACTGGGGAAAAAGAGTAGATTTCACCCACGTCCTTGATATGAAAACTAATGATGAAACGGACTCCCATGAATACAAGTTTGACATTTTTTTAGAGAACACTTTAGGAAAAGAGGTGGACACAATTCAACGATATATACCCATGCCCGACTTAGGTGAAGGCTTAGAGGCTAGGTCGGACAAATTAGGACCCCCTGTTTTAGACATGGGCTTCGATGATTCCGTACAGGCTCTTTCTGATTTGAACACATCTATAAAAGGTTCAGGTCTAGGACTCTACTTAAAAGTTGCTATTTATGATGAACATACCATGAACGCCCTCAAATCCATTGAACCTTTGCCACTAAAGCATCCCAAACTCATTGATTGGTCCTTACATGGACAACCTACTGAAATGCCCACATTCCTAATGACTATTCTTTAGCTTGCTATCTTAATTCCGCTGAACCTATCATCTCTTCCGCCAGTGAACCTAGTGTGAGCATGACAGAAGAAGAAATCAAGTATCTCAGTTATAAGATAAAAATGAAAAAAAGAAAAGGGTCTGAAGACAAAAACCACATTGTGGCAGTTTCAGAACCCAAAACAATAAAAAGAAAAGACGCATCCAAAGGAGAAAACCTATTTGAGGCACCTGAGGATGGGATGCTTGATTTCTTGCCTAATCATTTATAGGAATGATCATCATTTCTCATAGATCCAACTCAACCAGTGAATATTGGTACAGAGGAACACTTGCACATCATTCATGTGGCTAAATCTATGTTTGTAGAAGAGCTCAAGGAATTCACAGATTTATTTAAAGAGAAGAACGTAAACTTTCCATGGACATACTCAGATATGTTTGGTTTGGATCCAGATCTTATCATGCACCATGTCTCAATAGCTCCGAGAGTAAAACCAGTAAAACAAAAACTCAGAAAAATGCACCCTCATGTTGCATTACTTATCAAAGCTGAACTGGAAAAATTACTCAAAGCTGGATTCATCTGAGCTATTGATTATACAAAATGGATTTCCAACATCATACCAGTATCAAAGCCAGACAAATCCATTAGAGTCTGCACTGATTTTAGGGATCTCAAAAAAGAATGTCCAAAGGATGACTTTCCTTTTCCTAACATTGACATGATTGTAGACATGACTCCTGGGTATGAAATTTACTCTCTCATGGATGGTTTCTCGGGGTACAACCAAATCAAGATTTCTCCAGAGGATCAAGAAAATACTTCCTTCACATGCGCCTGGGGAATGTTCTACTAATATGTCATGCCTTTCAGTTTGAAAAACGTAGGAGCTACCTATCAGAGGGTAGTAACAACTATCTTCCATGATATGATGCACAAAACCATGGAAGACTATGTGGATGATACACTTGCTAAATCAAGCAAACAATCTATGCACCTACACAATTTAGGCCCAATCATGGAAATAATGAAAAAAAATTAATTACGGTTGAATCCTAAGAAATGTGCATTCCGTGTTACCTCTGGAAAGCTATTGGGTTACATTATCTCAGCTAAAGGCATAGAATTCAATCCTAAAAAGGTACAAGTGATACTGGAAATGCCACCTCCTAAGAACATCATCCAGATGAGAACACTCCAAGGGAGAATCCAGTCTATCAGAAGGTTCATCTCACAGTTGGATGATAGAGCACAACCATTTACCAGGACTCTGCACAAGGGCATTACTTATCAATGGAGTGAATAATGTGACAAGAGTTTCACTCAAATCAAAATTTACCCGGCCAACTCGCCATTACTCATGCCACCTCAAAAAGGAAAACCATTTATTCTATACATTTCAGCTACCTCAACGTCACTAGGGGAACTTCTAGTGCAAGAAGATGAAAACAAGAAAGAACGTGCTATCTACTATATCAATAGAAAATCAGTATCCTATGAGATGAAATACTCTATGATTGAGGAAGTGTGCTTGGCAGTAATCTTTGCATCTCAGAAATCGTGACACTACATGCTATCTCACTCAGTCAAACTAGTGGCTAAAATTGACCCTTTGAAATATCTCCTAAGTAAAGCTACCCTTACTGGTAGATTGGCTAAATGGGTTATGCTTCTTAGTGAATTTGACATAGAATATATTGAGAGTAAAGAAATCAAAGGGAAATAAATTGCAGATTAATTGGATGATGCTCCACTGTAGGACAACGAACCTATCAAAGTTGAGTTCCCAAATGGATCTATTTTGCACATCACTCACATATCTTGGAAAATGTTCTTTGATGGCTCCTTCACGCAACAAGGTTCAGGTGCAGGGATTTTTTTCTGACTCCTCAAAACTATTCCATTCCAAAGGCGTACAAGCTCATGTTTCCTTTTACAAAAAACATAGCAGAATATGAAGCACTGGTAAATGGAATCAAACTAGCTCTTGAATGGAATGTTTCTGAGTCACATGTCCATGGTGACTCTCAACTTGTAATCAACCAAATAAATGATGTATACCAGACTAAGGATGAAAAACTCATGCCTTATAAATGAATGGTTGATGACTTTAAGAAATATTTCACTTTCATCACATTTCAACAAGTCCCAAGGATACAGAACAAAGCAGCTGATGCCATGGCTACATTAGCATCCTCGCAACAACAAGAGGAATATTTTTGCTATGAGTTCCTTGTGGAAGAAATCCATTTCCCTTCCTACAACTCCCCTGAATCCCAAATGGTCTATTC
This sequence comes from Thuja plicata, assembly GCA_018584345.1. Lineage (NCBI taxonomy): Eukaryota > Viridiplantae > Streptophyta > Pinopsida > Cupressales > Cupressaceae > Thuja > Thuja plicata. Next base: position 2,871,235 of record MU228250.1, on the reverse strand, counting down.
AGTCATTGAACATGAATCCTCCTGTTATCACCATGTGTACTCTTACCTGCACCATTAGGTCATTCCTGATGGACTAACCAGAAATGAAAAATGACACCTCATCACAATGCCTCACGTTATGTTCTCGTGTCCAACGATTCATATATGCGAGGATTAGATTTTACTTTTCTTAGGTGTCTAGAAAAATAAGAGTCCAAACATGCGTTGTCTAAAGTCCATGAAGGAATTTGTGGTTCTCATTCTAACGGTCTAACTCTGGCCTGAAAACTACTTAGAGAAAGGTACTATTGGCTAGATATGGAGAAAGAAGCTATCAGGTTTGCAAAAGCTTGTAAGAAATGCCATCTGCATGGAAATCTTATCCATGCTCCATCAAGGGAGAATATTCCCTTTGTCACACATTGGCCCTTTCAACAATGGGCATTTGATCTCATCGAGCATATTCACCCCTCACCTTCTATTGGACACAAGTTCATTATTACAGCTACCGAGTATTTCACCAAGTGGGTTGAAGCGGTCCCACTCATTAAAGAGATTGGACAACAAGTCTCGCTATTAATTTTGAACTACATCATTTGTCTCTATTGCATTCCTTCCTCCATCATCACTGACAATGGAGGATAATTTAAGAACAACACCATAGATGAGTTGTGTGAAAAATTCAAAATCACACAACACTGTTCTTCCATATATTACCCGCAAGGTAATGGATAGGCTGAGGCCTCAAACAAAAATTTGCTAAAAATCTTGCATCGTATAGTTAACAATTATGGAAGGGATTGGAACCTGCAGATCAATCTTGCATTATGGGCTTACAGAACAAGCATCAAAACACCTACAAAGGCAATCCCATTTGCACTAGTATATGGGGTAGAAGCATTCTTACCCCTAGAGGTAGAAATTCCATCTCTTAGGGTTTCTTTGCGTAGACTTATACCAGATGAAGAATACAGTGTTTTAAGACTCCAAGAAATATAGTTGCTGGATGAACATCGGAAAGTGACCTTTGATCACCTCAGAGCTTATCAGAAAATAATGTCAAGGGGATACAACAAGAAAGTCATACCTAGAGAGCTTCAGGTGGGCGACCTTGTGTTGAGAGAAAATCCACACAATCAGTCACATAGAGAGAAGAAGGGGAATTTTGAACCCAACTGGCTAGGTCCTTATATCATCACTACATCATTTGGCTCTGGGGCCTATCAACTGTCCACACTTAAAGGAGAACCGCTCTGGGAGCCCATCAACACTCTCCATCTGAAGAAGTTCTACACCTAAGGCATTCTCGGTGATTAGCACCATGTACTTACTTATGATCCTAAAAAAATATCTAAAAATTGAAAAATGTCTTGAAAAAATGATCATCTTGGTGAAAACCTAGAAATAGTTTCCTTAATGCATCGATCAAAAAAATCAAAAATTGGAAAAATACAAAAAAAATTGAAAAAGAAGAAAAAGTGCCCTGGTGAAAAACTGGTAAACAGGCACCATGGTAGCAAACATAGAATCTCTTCCAAGTAGGTGAAAACCTGGTAAAAAAGCACCTCTTGTACTCAATGCTCCATCTATTAATGCTCAGTCTTGGAAATCCTTTGCTTCAGTTTGTACATAGCTTTCAATCACTTTTGTGACACTCTGGTTCTTTTGAGAACCCTCCTGGCTTGAAACTGATCCAGAGTCATAACCTTGGGGAAATCAAATCGGCTTTGTCCCGACAGTATGAGTCAAGTCAGTCATCGCCATTTGCTACTAGGGGCATGGGTCCCCAAATTTGATCACATCTTTGGATTACACTAGAGTCAGTAATCTTTTCAATTTTGAAGGACAACTCGCTACTGACACAAACAGATGTTTCTCAACACCACAATCCAAAGTGTTTCTTAACACTATCTTTGGATGCATCTGTGTTTCTTAACACACATTGGATATCACAAACATAAACAACATATCGATAGCAATAAAACACAACGCACTCACAAGAACAATGGTGTTTCTCAACACCCTATACATTACACATTTGAAAACTTTGAAACTGGCTGAAGTATGTTGAACTTCTATGCTGCCTGTTCTAATTGATTTTCGTTAATCTTTTCTTTGTCTATTGCTTGTTGGTGTGGTCTTGAGGATCCAAAAATGTCAAATAATCAGGGTGTATGTGATAAGAGATCCCACATTAAGGTGGAAAATCCTCACATCACTCGATCCTTTTTATTTGTATGCCAAGGTGAGGTCAGAACTATCTCCTTAACTATTTTTTCTTTGTTTGTTTACGCAAGATCGCACTCATGGTTATCATAGCTTTAAATGCCTTGATACTGGTTTACTCTTGCTACATCAACTCAAAACAACATTCAGGTCATCTCATCTTTTGTGCCCCAATGCTTACGTTAGTTTCTCATATCTTATCCAATGAAAGTCATATGCGTATTCTTATGGTCGCAGTGGCACCAGTAAGGATTGTATCGACTCTGATGTTCCAAAAATGCTCGATGATGAAAATATTCAAAGAAGAAGCTCAATGACTACACCTTAGGATGCATTCATTTTAGTCTTGCATCTACATCTGCATTTGCATGGTGTTAAATCAGCATAATATCGATATTCATCTCCAATGTGAAGGATCTGAGGTTCTTATCCATCAATCTTCTCACTGTCAAGTTGTCAACTGTCCTAATTCTATTTTGAGGGTCAAAATTGAAATTTGCAGCTAACTACTTGGACAACCAATGGAAATCTCTCATGCTTTTCTTCTAATCAATCCATGTATCTTACTTTTGGTCAATCTTGGTCACCAAGACCTCCCATCAAGTACATCTTCTGTCCTAACCACATGGGACCTATTTTTAATCAGATCAATTTCTTCGTAAATTTTCTAATCAATCGAATTGCTTCTCATCACTGGGGTACCTAGCCATATTTTGATTTCTCTACCGAGAGGGCAGGATCAAGACATCAACATTCTAGTGATCACATCCTTAATCAAAACCCCATCGCTTGGGGCATCTCAGCTTCATCGCATCAAATCAAGTTGAGATCATCTTAAATCCAAGGAAACCTAATCAATGGTCTTATACAGTGGTGAATACACTCAAAACTAGACAAGATCAGTCTTATATGGGCTATTCATTATTGAAACCATATACATTGATCAAATTGGCTTCATCACTTCAAATCAAGTCGATTTTCTTTCTAATCAAATCTCTTAATGGTAATCAGTTTCATTGCTTCAAATCAAATTGAGCATTATGATTTATATCTTTTGATCGATCTTCGTCCAATCAAGCTCAAAGTCGGTCTTCTTCTTCTCAAGAATGGTTTCATCGCTTCAAATCAAACTCTTCTGGGTCTTCTCACTAACAGGTCTTTGAATCAACACGTTGATTACACATTAATTCATAGAGGGGAAAATGTAATCACATAAAAATGGTCATCTAAACCCTAGGCCCCCATTCTCAATAATTAATCAAGAAACCCTAATCTTGATTATTCTATCAAGAAACCCTAATCTTGATTATTCTAAGTCCTAAATCAAATAGGTAATTCATCAAATTTGAACTGATCTGACCTAAACCCTATGTCCTAATCAAACATTGTACTTGATTAATTAATTACTTCCTAAAATCATAATGCATTGGTAAATAAACCTTATGTTAACTATTTAATTGATATGCTGATATATTAATTAAATAAAAATACAAAATTGTCAATTAAATCAAAAAGGGAATTAAATTAATTATAAAAACAAATGTGCATTCAAAATCAATTAATTTATTAAAAATGCATATGACATCATCAAATTTAGTTAACTCATTTATCATTTTGGAAACAATCCAGTTCCACTCAGTGAACTGATTCTCATCTATCTATCATTTTGGAAATATTTCAGTTAACTGAAAATTGATTTTAGAAGTTTCCAAAATAACTGATTAGACAGTTCAGTCAACTAACTCTCTTGACCAATCACATCACTTGCACATGGATTGTGCTTCTTCAAACGAATCTTAGCCACTCTTTTCTTTTGATCTTGACTGTCGATTCGAGAGATATTTCTATAAAAGAGAAACACTTTTCCTTCACAAAGGATCCAAATTTTTATTATTGTTATTATGTTGTAATTTGCATTCAATCATTTATCATTCTAGCTTTTAATATCTTAGCTTAGTTTATAATTTGTTTTAACCATGCAAACAATCTAACTTAGATCATATTTCATTTGGTGCTTAAAATCAACTTAATTAGTTTGGATTTATCACAAATTGTAATTTGCATTCATCATTTTAGATTCATCATATAGACTAAATCCTTCATTTAGAATAGGTTTAGCCATTGATTTTGTGATGATCTAAGAGCAAACTCACACTCCTGCCTACTAGAAGGCAATGGGTCAGTGTCGGCTAGTGTAGTGGTTTTATTTTGATTTCTTATGTTCTAACCCACTAGCCATGTAAGGACTTCATTGAAGTGTGTGTTTTCGTGTTCACAGCTTGCAAGTTCTCGACCACATTTTACACATATAGGAGTATCCTAGGAATATACCTTCATCACTTTTTACATCAAATTTTCCATTTCTTGCTTCCTTCAAGATGTAACATTTACTTCCAAATACTTTGAAATAACGAACATTGGGTTTATATTCATACCATAATTTAAAAGGTGTTTATTCAGTACCTTTCTTTAGTTGAACTCTGTTCAAAGTGTGAATTACAGTGTTGATGGCTTCCTTCCAGTATTTGGTTGCAACATCCTTTTCAATCATCAAGGTTCTTGCACAATCCATAATAGATATGTTTCTTCTTTCTGTTATCCCATTTTTTTGTGGTGTACCTAGGGAAAATACTTGTCTCTTGATTCCTCTTTCATTGCATAATTTATTGAACTCATTAGAAATGAATTCACCTCCTCTGTCAGATCTTAAGCATTTAAGTTTCTTTCTTGTTTCCTTCTCAACTCTGGAAAGGTACCACTTAAACTTCTGAAAAGCTTCTGATTTTTCTTTGAGAAACACAATAGTCATCATTCTGGAATGGTCATCAACAAGTAGAATGAAATACCTCTCACCTGTGTAACTTGTTGTTCCAATTGGTCCCCAAAAACCAATATGCACTAACTCCAAGACTTATTTTGTATTACAATTCTTGCTCTTGAAACTAGTCTTGTCCATCTTCCCAATTTGACATTGTTTACATATTGCTAATTTAGGTTTCTTCATAATAGGAATACCTATTACTCTTTTGTTCTTGCTTATCTTGACCAGGTTATCAAAATTCACATGACAACCTTTTACGCCATAACTAGATTTCTTCTACTTGTGCAATAAAACATGAACTTTCAATGAGCTAAAGATAGAATAGATTACCTTTTGTTTTCCTGCAAGTTCCAAATAGGTTTCCTTTATCATCCAGAAGCTTGGCCTTACCATTATTGAATTCTACCTTGAAACTAATGTTATTCAGCTGTGCCACACTTAGTTGATTACGCCTTAGTCCTTCAACCCAATAAGAATTATCACATTTGATTCCTTCAGTTAGAGCAATACAACCTTTACCTTTCACATAGAAAGGTTCATCATTCCCAAAAATGACACTCCCACCATCATAGTGCTCAAGATGTTCAAATTTAATTTTATCACTAGTCTTGTAGTGAGAACAACCGCTATCAATTATCCAAGTGTCATTCTTGCTAATATGAGAGTAAAGTGCAGTCTTTTCATTATCTTCATTGTATGACTCATCCTTAATAGCAATTTAAACCATTTCATCTTCATCTGCATCACTATCAGAATCTTTTGCAATATAACAAGATTTCTTACCTTTTTCCTTGTAGCTTTTGTAACTCTTGAAATATTTCTTTCCTTTGTACTTGTTGAACTTTTTCTCATCTTTGACTTCTTTGTTTGGACACTTAGCATAAATGTGACCAGCCTCATTACATGAGGAGAAAATCAATGGTATTCTTCCTTTGTACTTTCCTTTTGCATCTCTCTTTGCAAGTAATTCTTCCATGATTTCCAGATCTTCATCATCACTATCATTGTCAATTTGTTTTCCTTTTGAATTTCTATCCATCTTACCAAGGTTTAATTTAGCTTTAAATGCAGACTCAAAGTTGCTAGGATTAGGAGAATAATTGTCAAAATTGTCCAACTCAAAAGTTGTAAGCCTTCCAACCAATGCATCTAGAGTTATATCATTACATCACCTCATCTCACCTCATCTCTTGAATAGATGAAACTCTAATAGCATAGATAGGAATTAAATTTCTCAATACCTTACTAACCATTGTTTTTTCTTCAACTGTTCCACCGAAACCTCTGATGGCACTGACACTTTTCTTGATTCTTTCACTGTATTTTGTAATGTCTTCTCCTTCGTTCATTTTCATCTGATCAAACTGACCTCTGAGACTATCTGCTTTGGATCTCTTTACATTTTCATCTTCTCCATGTATATCATGTAGTTTATTCCACATATCATAGGCAGTAGGGAAGTCCTTGACTTCATCAAATTCAGAATAGCTCAGTGATTCTTCATGTCCATCATCTGATCCACAGACATAGGTCTCGGTGGTTCCACATACTTGTGATTTAGGAATTGCAAACTAATGTCTCCAATATTAGATAGATGTAGCCTCATCAAATCTTGTCATGCAACGAAGTTGTCTTTGTTGAGCTTAGGGATCTCCCTTCTATAAGATATCTATGATCTTTAGCTTAGGCCTTGAAACCTTCCCTGAAAGCACCAACAACTCTGATACCAATTGTTGGAAATGATTTGAGTAATTGAGAGGGGAGGGGTGAATCAATTACCACAAAAACAAATCCAATTCCCTTAGATGTCTTAATCAAACTTAGCAATGTTTCTCGGTTAACACATATATTCTATTGTCACTCGGTTAAAATAGCAATCTTAAGATATTAGCTATGATTATCCTTTAGTGTTTAATTGTAGAAACATAAATCATAAAGAAAATAACATGTACACAGATGAAACCAAGATTTAACGTGGAAACCCAATTTAGAAAAAACCACAAATTGCAACTAGTTACTCTTTTTCACTCTTCTAAAGTGAGCCCTGTTAGGAGCCAACCTTGTTAAAGGTTACAATACACATTGTTAGGTGTGACCATGTTAGAGGATCTAATAACCGTGTAAGGAGTGGCCTTGTTAGAGATCTTCAAACACTTCAATGTAGAAATGTCACCTTGTGAGAGGATTTACAAAAAGCTGTTAAGTCTACTCCGTTAAGAGATTTGGATCATTGCTATAATTTTTAGAGAGTAAAAATGGATTGACCTTTTTGTCAAAGCATCTATCTTTTCTGATTTAGATCTCTATGTCTGGCTTTAAACTGGGTCCTCACTGATCAAATATTCTATTGCAGCTCTATATGTTTTGTCCTTAATCAGAATCCCATCTGATTTCACCTTCACTCTTCATATCACAAACACACACTTTTTTTCTTGCTTCCACACATTCAATCCACACTTGACCTTATATATATTTATATATATATATATATATATATATATATATATATATATATATATGATAAGCCTTGTCGAGTCGGCTTGAATAACCTTCCAAATAAATAATAAAACTTAATTATGTTGGCTGCATATAACCAATTAACCATAAAATGTAAACTGTTGTTAGTCGCCTGACACTAAAAGAAAAACTCGGTTAACACTGTAATCCTTCAATGCTCGACCATTACTATAATGCCTAAGTGAACTCGGTTAAAACTAAAAATAAATTTGGTCTTCTTCAGTTCTCGAGAAAACTTGGCATACACTGACTGTGCTCGGTTAGGATTAAACATTTGTGTAAATATCACTACATTTGTGTAAACATCAATGATAATACACAATTGAGTAATTTTCATCAACACAAAGGTATACAAAGGAATTTCACAAGCTTGAAATCAGAGCCTCTCATGATGAAGATGTGGAAGAGAAGGTGGCTAGATATCTTGGAGGGCTTAGGTACAATATCGAAGATGAAATGAGAATGGCCACACCAAGGACTCTTGAAGATTGCTACAAGTTGGAAATGAAAGCAGAAGACAAGCTTTGAAGAAGACAAGAGAGGCAAGGCAATTCAAGAGGGAAAAAAAACAAGGGCAAGGGATTAAATCCAAGCCAAGGACAGAATGAGAAGGGTAAAGAGAAAGTATCAAATCAAAAAGGAGAATAAAGAGGTGGTAGAGGAAGGATCTTCCCTAGAAAGTGCTACAAGTGTGGTGAAGAAGGACATCCATTGTACAATTGTCCTAAAACAGAAGCCAAGAAGAATGATAAGAGGGTCCAATTAATCCAAGGAGAAGATGACAATAAAAAGAGAGAGGAAGAAGAATCAAACCATGACTATGCATATCCTAAAGAAGGTGAGTATCTCTTGATCAGAAGGTCACCTATCCAACATATACCCAAGGTATCTATCTTTAGAACAAATTGTAAATGCTATGGAAAAGTATGCAAGGTTATCATAGATTTTGGTTCACTTGACAATATAGTGTCCTATGAGATGGTAAATAAGTTAAACTTACCTAAATTTCCTATTGGTAGACCATATAGGGATTATTAGGCCAGTAATGATCAGAATATTGTGATTAAGGAGAAAGCATATGTAGATTTTTCAATTGGGGGTTATGTTGATAGAGTTTTATGTGATATAGTTCCCATGACATGTTGTCATATCATCTTAGGGAGACCATGGCAGGCTTCAAGGAAGACCATACATTATGGTTTGAAGAATGAGTATGTGGTGCACAAGGAGGGAAGAAAATTCACCCTTAAACCTCTCCCAATCCAAGTAGAAGAAGTTGGTAGCATCATTGTCATTGGTGCAAAACAATATGTTGATTTGCAAGTTCCAAAGCATGAGAAGATGGTGACTATAGAGAAGGATTCTAAGACCACTCTATTGGTCTTAAAAGATGATTTTGTGGACAATCATGAGGCATTGACTGTCAAACAGAAAGCAGGGTATCAAGACAGTGTCCTCATTGGAACAATGTGGTGTCCTTTGGAGAAAGCAATGAAGAAAATTGTAGAGGTGTCATTGAAAGACACAAGGAAGAGTCAATCTGATCCAAGGATGTAGTTACAAGGATAGTTTGTAGACACGCAAGATCACTGTTTGGAGCAGCATGATGATGAAAGATTTGATCGTAGTTCCATTCCTTCTTTTGTTTCTCACTCCTTGTTTGTAGGTGTGAAGGGTAAGATGACAGGATTGGATGTTGAATAGAGGACGCACAAGGTGAAGAAGAGAGGACTGCCTACAAGGAAGATAGGAGGCACAAAGACCAAGTCCCTTTGTTCTTGGGATGAGAACATTTTCCAAGGTGGGGTGTATGGTATAGGAGCACCCATGAAGACACCTAGTGACACCATGGATTCCAATAAATGTAAATCATCCCTGAATGTGAATTTGGATGTCTTAAGGCCTTTAATGGCAATTTGTAATAGAGAAGGTAATAAATTATTAATAAGTCCTAGAAGTCCTGGTAAAGGACTTAGGACCAAAAATTATGTAAGGGTGGCCAATAGTGCCAAATGGGATCTAATTTGATTAGATGGAGTTAATTAGGTCCTAGAATCAATTGGGAATTGAATCCATAAAGTATTTAATAAGTTTTAAGCAATAAAATACCAAAACCACAAGTTAGTAATTCAAACTTTTGAAAATTAATGGCTAGTTGTGTTTTGGTGGGAAATTGCATTTAAGAGTCTTAAACACTTTGTAATCACTTCCAACCACTTGGGATTGGATTTGGAAGTTGGAAACTTGTCTATAAATTCCCATGAATAATTGGGAAAGAAGAAAAATGAATGGGAGAAGGGATTGTACGGCTTGTAGGCTGAAAATGCAATAAAATTCATAGTTTCTTGCATATTTTAGTCTCTTCTTGTACTTATTTCATGTTTTGATCATTTTTGTGCATTATAGGATGTATTTGAAGTTTTTTTGATCTATCTTCGAAGGATTTCATTCTAAATTTTTCTTTCATATAATCAAAGTGTTGTAGATAGCCATTTTCAAATTGTTTCACATTCTGACATGTATCATATGTAATTATGCATAATAATGCAGGAATAAGACAAAGAATGCAAATGATCATCAAGCTGGGCAAGTTGGAGTGCTTGGGTGCATGAAAATGGACGGAATTTGATGACATAAGTGTAGAAATGGGAGATATGGCTTAAGGAGGGCATGTTTTTGTGTGTGGAAACAAAATTTCATGTCAAACTTATGGTGAATCCAGAAGGAGAAGTTCTGGAAGTGAGTTTTGGGTCATTTTCTAGAAGGCCCTAGTTTTTAGAGCCATTTGGTGAGGGATTTGGAGTTTGACCATTTGGGAAGGTTGTGGGTGAAAACCAATACCATAATAATTTTATTTGATACATAAATAGGAAATTATGAAAGTTATAGTGACTTGGGATAAGTAATTTTGGTAGTTGCTTTGTAAAGTGGCCCAATTGGGCCTAGTGGACATACTAGAGTCATCAATTTTATGCATAGTTTGTCCAAAAGAGTCATATCTAATATTCCCATATTTGTGTAACTTCCAAATGGGTATCTGAATCTACAATTTAATTTTTAGTTGTTTTGGAAATTCTGGTCCAATAGTCCAAAAATCAGGAAAAATAGGGCTACTAGGTAGTGTTGCTTGGGTGTTTGGCTTGTTTGGAGAAATCTGATCAAAGGGTGTAAAGGGAACATAGAACATGTCTAGATAATTTTATGTAGTCGTGTTAATTCCTTTAGTAGACTTAGTTTGAGTCTTGAACCATTTGAAGTTGTAGTGCCCAAAACTTACACCTAAAAATGTAACAACTTTTTTTTTTTTGATGTAAATATAACATGCCATTTTAACCCAATCAGGAATTCATAGTTCTACTAATTATAATATTTATCAATAACACAAGAAGGAAATGGAGCAACTTTAAACATTATCCTTTAATAGTATTCAAATGACAATCATACGAAGATG
>MU228250.1:2777768-2827239 GCA_018584345.1 Thuja plicata | reverse complement strand
TTTAATTAAAATGGCTATAGTCCCATAATTATTAAAAAGCAATTTCATTGTTTAAATAATTAATTCCTATATTTCTAAATGAATTAAATAAGTTTATTTCATTTATTAATATTCCCTCAAACCCCAAGCTAACCCTTTTCAACCACTTCTACCCTGGGTTCTAACCCTTCTCAACCCATTCACCCATGCTAATCTAATCCTAATCCTAAATTATATTCTAACCCACCTCCTAATGTTGTCACATTCCATTAAGGAATTCTTAGCAACTCAACCCACTTGAGAAAGTCCACTTTCTCAAGCTAGACTTTCTTAAAGTCCATTTTCTCAAGCCACTTTCTTACATCCTCCCTTACCTCTTTAAGGCCTTCATTAATGCCTTCATTAATATGAAGACCTTAAGCCTATGTCTCTCCCATGCCTTATTAATGCCTTGGGCATTAATAGCTCTTACACCTTCATTTATGAGCCTCCTAACTCATAATTTCACGTTGTCCCCCCTCTCTCTCTCCCTTTCTTCTATAAATAGAAGCCTGTTTTTAGAGCAAAGAAGCCTTCACATTAGATCAAGATTACATTGTTATGTTGTTAGATTCATCCTAGATTCACATTTCACTCACTATTCCATGCTTTTTTATTGTTTCCATTTCACCTTTTAAAGCTAGATTACATGCTTTTCCATATTTTTAGCTTAATTTGATTTAAATCCTTCATGCTAGAATAGTATTGGTCACTGATTTGTAGCATATTCTGAGGGCTGATATGCAACTAATCACACTCTTTCTAGTTAGAAGGCAATAGGCCGATATTAGTGGTTTTGAACATTTTATCTAACCATTTGGACTAATGCAATGATCTATTGAGTGTTTGTGTTGTTTTCATCAGGTACCCAAATACACACACACACATGTACGAGTAACTTAGGAATCCACATAGTCTTTGATTTTCATTTTCCTTGTGATGCTTTAGAACATATTTCTCTAATGAGGGATTTAGGAACCCACAGTGTCTTTGATTCTTCTTTTTTCTTGGTGAACCTTTCTCGCCTTTTACATTTTTCTTTTTTCTTTTAATTCACATGTCGATTATATTGGATGTGTTGATCTTTGAATCTATGTGGATTCTCGAAAATTTTTAATTTTTATGTTTGACATCCAAATTGCTTCTAAAGGTTTTGCGAATCATGAAAGGATAGGATTTATATGGAGGGTTCATATTGATAGATGATTGGAATTTTCTCAAGTATATGTGCCTTTTTTTTATCTTGATATATGATAGGGTAATTAGCTGGTGAGATAGGAATGACAGGCATGGTTGATGGAAGGATATAAGAACCCAATATGGATGGAAGGGATGGAGACTTTAGCTTTGGGATATATGGACCAAGATTGGATTTTGATGATGGTGAAGGTATATGCCTATGCTTAAATAGATTGATACATTTTACAATAATAAGTTATTTCACTTATTAACTAAATCAATGTTTGATTTAATTATTATGTCACTTATTATCTCTAGTTTACTTAAGCTAAACTTTAGGCATGTAATAATTAATTATTTTATTAATTATTATCATGCAACCTAGGTTTCTCCATTTTAGGGTTTTGATCACCTTGAGAAGGTTTGATCTCATTGTATTTTATTATTCCCTCTCTGAATGAATATTTCATCTTTTAGAATGTTCTTTGTTTTGTCTCCATTCTTTTCTTTTGTGACAAATTTTTGGTACAGTGGATATTGGTGATAGAATTCTAGGAATTCTAATATGGTATCAGAGGCTTGTTGTTGCAGACCGTTCTTGAGTTTTCAAGAATTTTTGGAGCTCTGAGGGTTTCAAGTTTACAGAGGTTTCATGTGGGGATTTTGGGGAGTTGTTTTTTCGAGCATTTTGTGCACAAACTGACCTCATGGCTGCGTCTAGAAGGCCCAAAAACCCCTATTTTCTTATAAGACACGTCCAATTTGGACATAGTGAGGCTTGGGCATTTATTCTAGATGCTCAAAGGAAATCCATGGAGAGGAAGAGTTGACCACTCATATTTTTTTGCTACTGTGAGGATGTTAAGGCATACTGGTTGTTTGAACCTGATTCCTGAGAGGTCTTGTTTCGATAGGATGTCCAGTTTGATGAGCTCTATCCTCTGATGTATTCTACATCACCAACTTCTCCCTCACTCTCTACTCCTTCATCTTCATCTCTTGAGGATAATTTTTATCTTGATGATGATGATGATCCACCATCTCCAGCACCACCAGCTGATCTAGTTTTTCCCAGGTGGGCTCATTTTATAGTTGATACAGTAGGTTCTTTGGAAGGTGATCCTACAGATAGACATCGTACTCAAGATTAGATATTTGGTTCTATCCTTATGATTCATTACATTTTGGATGACCCTCAAAATTTTTCAGAGGCGATAGGTCACACAGAGTGGGATAGGGCTATGGATAAGGAGTATTCTTCTTTGATGAAGAATCATACTTTGAATTTGTGTTATCTTCCAAAAGGGAGAAAGTTTTTTCAGTGTTGTTGGTTGTACCATACCAAGTATGTTGATGATGCTTCTATTGACAAGTATAAGGATCGTCTTGTTCCAAAAGGGTTTTCTCAGGTGGAGGGTATTGATTACTCAAAAACCTTTGCTCTTGTTTCCAAGATGAATTCTATCCGCCTTGTACTTTCACTTGCAGCTTCACAAGGATGGACACTATTTCAGATGGATGTGAAGAGTGCCTTCTTGCATGGGGACTTCTAGGAGGAGATCTATATGGAGTAGCCCCATAGTTTTTTGTAGGAGCCTTCCTTAGTTTGCAGGATTAGATGTTCATTATATGGTCTCAAACAAGCCCCTCAGGCTTGGTATGATAAGATGGACTCTTTCTTTCTTTCTACACACTATACATGTTGTCATTCTGACCACACAGTCTATATTCAACGTCGGGGGGTTGACATATTCATACTTGTGCTTTATGTTGATGATATTTTCGTCACAGGTAGCTCATCCTCTGTGATTCAGGATATACAACAAGCATTGATGGACTAGTTTGAGATGACCAATCTCAGTCTTTTGCGTTATTTTTTGGGCCTACCAATTATTCAGTCTTTTGATGGGACATCACTCTTTCAGGAGAAGTATTCTCTTGATATGCTTCACACATTTGACATGCTTTCTTGCAAGATTTCTCCTACACCGTTTCAGTCAGGTGTGGTGGTGTCTTCCACTTGTCCTACACCTTCAATGGACTCCGATTTGTACAAACAATTGATTGGCAGAATGTAGTACTTGACACATGCCCATCTCGGTCTTTCCTTTGCAGTTGGACTTGTCTCTAGGTTCTCCCATGATACATGAGATCCATTGGAAATATTCCAAATGTATTTTCCAGTATCTTCGGGGAACTACACATTATTGCATTCACTACACATCAGGTTCCACATACATCAATGGTTTCACTGAATTAGATTGGGTTGGTGATGCTAACAATCAGAAGTCTACTTCTAGGTTTGGTTGCCTTGGTTCTGGTCCTATCACATGGTCTTGCAATAAGAATTCAACTACTGCATTATCATCTACAGAATCTGAGTACCGAGAAGTGATGTTATCCAGTCAGGAAATTTTGTGGCTTCGCCAATCGATGAGTGAGTTTGGGTTTCCTCTTAATAGTCCCACTATTATTTGGTGAGACAATCAGAGTGCCATACACATTTCCCGAAACCCAATGGAGCATCAGGGTACCAAATACATTGAGATCCACATGCACTTCATCAGACAATTGATTCAGGATGGTGCTCTCATCTTGGAGTACATACCTATAGATGAGCAGGTTGTAGACATCTTCACTAAACTTTGGCATCTCTGCGCTATCTTCAGTTGTATGCTATGCTACGAGTGAAGGAATTTTTCCTTGGGGGTCTCAGTGAAGAGAGGCCTTCCTTCCTTCATATTTTTTTTTAGCATGCTTTTTCCATCTCTTTTTGGAGTAGAGTTTTTCCCATGTGGTTTTCTCTATTTTTCTACTTTATAGAGATTTGGTTGTGATTGGGTACCTGGTTAGGCCATGTTATCGGGCCTGATTTCCTTCTTTCATTATTTTTTTCTAGGTTTTAGCTACTCCCTAAGTTTATCTTAAGGGGGGGTATTAGAGTAATAAATTATTTCACTTATTAATTAAATCATTTGATTTAATTATTAAGTCACTTATTATCTCTAGTTTACTTAAGATAAACTTTAGGCATGCAATAATTAATTATTTTATTAATTATTATCATGCAACCTAGGTTTCTCCTTCTTAGGGTTTTTATCACCTTTATAAGGTTTGATCTCATTGTATTTTATTTTCCCTCCCTGAATGAATATTTTATCTTTTAGAACATTCTTTGTTGTCTCCATTCTTTGCTTTTGTGACAGGTTTTTGCTACAATGGATCTTGGTGATAGAATTATATGAATTATAATAATATAAGGCGTAGAAGGGATATCAATATCTTTAGATTGATCTATATTTCCAAGGCCATCATCTTCAAGATTTATTTTTATATCAATGGGCACATCAATAGTTTTGATAGGGGAAACTGAATCTTGAGAAGAGTTAGTCTCATGAGGGGGATTAGGAGGAATGGGAGGTTTTTCAAGTAGACATGGAGGATCATGTAATTTATATAATGGGATACTTGGGTGCCAACAAGAAGTTCAGTCCACTTTTTGGCCAAAATGTGGAACTATTTTCTGTGTTTTTTAGAATTCATTCCTATTGACCTTAAAATTTGAAGCACTTAAAGATTGAATCTTTAAAAAAGTTAGTAATAATAAATGTAGTATTGAAAGTATAGTTTCTAATTATGTAATTTATATTAATACCCAGATAAAAAAAATTGATTTTCACTAGGTGTTTCCAAAAACCACAATTTAAAAGTCACATTTTCAGTACCTTCCATGCTCGTATACGAAAACCACAATTTGACCATAATGAAAGTTTTTATTTTAGTCCTTTTGAATATGATTTCTATGATACATAAGATTCATGAGAATATTTTTTTGTAATTTTTTTAATATATTTTTTCTACTATTTTTTATTGGGCATGATTTTTACTTTGAAAATCCCTCGTGTACAACAAACATAAGTTGACCTAAACTCATCATTTTTCAAAATTTAATTTTTTCCAAGTGAAAATAATTGTCTGTAGTTTGATGGCATATAATTTTTTTAAATGTGAAAATTTTAAATTTATTATAGAAATAAGAAAATCTATTATTTCATGCTTATGTACCTATTTTATTAAAAATTATTTGAAAAATTAGTCCAACTAAACCAAAATTTTATATTTTGTATTTATGTTATCATAGTTATAATAGGTTTTCATTTTGTAAAAATACTCCCAAGAAAACATCTTCCACCAAAAGTTGGTTTCGAGCACAAAAAGTTACCCTAGAAGTGGACTCGACTTCTTGCACTTACCCACTTTGATCTTGACATGGAAGAGGAGAATTGGATGGTGTAGAAAGGGTACTTTGCTCTTGGTTTTCAATATGCTTATTGGAAATGGTCGAAGGGATATCCTAATCTTTCTTGGGAGGTGGATAAGATATAGGACTTGGAGGGATACTTTGTTCTTGAGATGGAAGGGTATCATCTTTGAAGAAGTGTAAGGGTATGATGGGATCATCATGGGACTCTAGGAATATGAGACCTTGGTCAAATGTTTGATAGTAGATAGTATCTTGATCTTGATCTTGATCTTTACTAAGATGTGTTTATTCACACATTGGATTACCCTCTTGACATGGAGCCAATTCCAAAGATAAGGTGGGATTTTGGAGTTACATGGGGAATTCTTGGAGGAATGATGGAATACTTTGAATAGGTATGTTGGGAATTGAAATATATGATGGCTTAGGATCTATGATTTTTTAAGCATAGGAGGGACTTGAATCAAGATGTGGATTATCTTGTATTTCTTTTAGAGAGAGTACTTCAGGATCAACATGGTCAACATGAAAAGTGTCATCATTAGGTTCACAGTTTGATGGAGGTAGTGTGGCTTGTTGTGAAGTTTTATGAGATGAAGGAATGGTGGAAGTAGAGGATGCGTGTGAGTCATTTCTAGATATAGGTTCATGATTTTGATCATGCTTGGGATTAGCGTCTTGTTCTTCATTAGATGAATCATCAGGATTTTCCACTTCAACTATGTCATCATCAATAAGATCTTGGATTTTATGTTTCAACTCCATGCAATTTGAAATTTTATGTCTATTATGCACAATATGTACTAAAAAATGTAAATCCACATGAGGTCACTTGAGGAAATTTTATGAGATTGTGTTCAAGAAGCTCTTTTAATGTTGACTCAAGAGATTGTCCCAAAGGGGTAAATGTTTTATCTAAGGGATATTTGGGTTCACTTGTGTTCACTTGTGTTCGTTGAAAAAATGTTGGATTTAATATTTTCTTTTGATTTTTATCCATTCATTTTTGTATTCCTTGAATTTGTGCATTAGCTATGATGTCATTTGTTTCTCGGATATATTGCTCACACTTTGTTGTTATTGGTCCATTTCTATCATGTTTTATGTCATGAATCTGTCTCTCAAAATATTGAATTTATTGAACCAATAAATCCATGGGCATGTATGATACTTGTGATCTTGACCTAGGAAAATGAAAGATAAAGTGGTATGAGACTCTAGGTTATGAATTAATGCAAGCTCTATGGTATAAATACATTGTTTTGTACATGCTATAGATGACTTGATTTCCTGAGAATCGTTAAGCATTGGTGTTTGGTTGAAGCTTTTATTATAAATGGATGAATCCTTCTGATGTTTAAGATCATGAAAATACACCAAACATGCCTAAACACTTATTTTTTCCTAATATCTATAACATTAGGTGTATTTTTGAATGATTTCCACAGGTTTAGCAAAATAAAACACTTCAAAAAAGCTACCTAAGGTCAATTTTGGCTTCAATAGATAATAAGGTAGGCTTACTACTTAACTAGGTTGTAGATAGTATTCTTTAAAAAAAAATTGAGATTACCTCCCTTTTATAGGAGCCTCCCACCACCAAAAGATGGAGTTTTGCGCAATTCTAAAGAACTACTAGAGGAGGGTTGTATATCTCAAAATCTTGTTGTCATTCATCCCATTAGGGATAAAGGAATTTTATTTTATAGTGGGTCGGATGGCCACGACTTCTTGACTTTATCCTACTTGGGTCATCCCTCTCACCGGCCTCGTAAGGAAAATTCTTGGGAGGCAAGCCCACTATGGCTAAAGAAAATTCACTACTTTGAAAGAAAAAAAGGTTAATATAGGTTTGGTATTCTAATCACGTGAGTAAGGGTGAGAGCATATCCATACTATCTTTAGCCTCCAAACACAAAGAACACACAATTCATTTTTTTTAGACCTTTTCTAACTTAGGGAACTCCAATAGGTTTGGCATTTTGATCACCTTAAGAAAGGTGAGAGCATAGGCCTACTATATTTTTTTCATAAACAAGGTCTCCTAATTAGTCTATGTGCTTATATTTTATATTTTAATTTACACATATGTAAAGAAGTGCAAACAAAAGATTTAGAGTTTTTAGTGTGCACCTTTAACGATGATAGCACATTTTTAATATATTTGGCTATTTATCTTAGCAATAGCTCCAGCTCCTTAGCATCCGATGTTTCCATAAATGTTAGTCCAACACAAGAAAGCAATGTGAAGAAATCCAAAAAAAATGGAAAATTGATGGAAATTTAGAAAGGAGAAGCATCTAAGTTAATTCACACTCCATATTTTGCTTGATGGATGTTAATGATACTCCAATATCGATTGCAAGCTTTACCTTCTTCACCAAGCATTTCTATCTCATTCGCTCATTTTATCTTCTTTGCATACTTCTCCAATCTCTTTGCCTCTTTTTCTTCAAAATGATCAGGTAATCTGCAGGTAACCTTCCTGATTTTCCTCAATTTAACCATCTACAAATCATTACAAACAAAAATCATCTTTCAAATTTTAATATTTTACATTAGATTTAAAGGTGGCGTTCTCCTACTCAAAGGCGATGAACTTTAGCTTAACAACAATGCAATTTATCTTAAAGGAAACAAAATTATGCTTAAAGGAAATGAAACCTAGTTTAATGGTGAAAAAATCAAAGACGAAACTCTTAAGCTAGAAAGTAATGAAATTTTGCTTAAGAGTGACAGAAGAAAGATAAGAAGCGATAGAAGAATAGATGAAAGAAACTTCTTTTGTAGGGAAAAAACTTCTACTCAAAGGCGATGAAATTATCTTCAAAGGTGATGAACTTCTGTCTAAAGGCGATGACTATTTTTCCCGAACCTGCAAATGTCAACTCTGCAACAACAATGTTGTAAAACATATGAAATTTGTTAGTAAGGCATGGGCCCGGTGGTGGGCATCATTTGTGTGTGTAAAAATGAAATTCACAAACCTATAATGAAACATTAATATAGACTTTCAAAGAAAATGAAAAGATAACAACTATATTAAGTATTAAAATAAAAGCCTATGAGCTCCATCGCTCTCTAATCCTAAGGATTTGAAAATTTTCTCTCAGCTATAAATAAATCTCCTTAAATGAAAACCTAGAATGCAAGATAAATGAAGATGCAAGATAAATTTAAGATTTAATTAAGATAAATGCTATGCTAGATGAGAAATGAAACTATATCAAGCTACAATGCTTCCATTATGCTATGATATGTTATGATTCTACTCCAAAGTTGCTATAATGACTGTGCTCTCTATGATTTGAAAATGAAAAGACTATAATGCACTTTCTAAAGATGAATGAGAGATGTTTGATCCTATTTGTGCATCATATTTAAAGGATTTCCCAAGGTGTAGGGGGTGAGTTTAGGTAACCACAGTCAAGGTATGATTAGGATTAGGATTAGGGGTTAATGATGTGTTCCCTTTGGGTGAACAAGATTGATTCTCAAGATTGAATGATCATGACAACAAAGTGTATTTTTTATTCATGTGCTCTCTTTCCACTTCCCTTATTGGTTTATTTATTTGTGTCATGTAGTGGAAAGTGAGATAATTAATGAGGGAATTAATTTAAATTAATTAGCCATGTATGATTTATTTTATTGGATTTAATTAATTATGAACTATGTAATCAAATAATTAATTCAATTACACCGTTATTTAATTTTTTATTTTAATTAATCCAAATGGATGGTATTTAATTGATATTTGCTTTGACAATATCAAAAAATAATGTGTTGACATTAGTCTCTACAGCGTTGATGCTTGGAAATAGTATACAAGTGATGTTATGGGCCAACATGAACACTCTTACCTTATCCATTTCGATCTTGCTCTAACGTGCGAACCAAATTTATTGTGACAGTGCGTGCAATGGCATTTTCTGCTACTCCGGAGTTTCAAAAGATTCAAATTCAGTGTGATGATACGCTAATACTCATTTTTATAATGATGAATTACCCTTTACCCTTTGGTGAATTTAATATTTAATAATATTTACTTTAACATTTTAATTTACTATAATGTAACAAATTTAAATGCTTTAAATGTTTTTTTAGTATTTCATTTTGATAGAGGGAATGATTTTAAAATTGCACATTTGAATCTATCTGTCTTTGAAAATGATATTTTTTAAGTTTTTAAATTTCTAAGACCAAAGTTATTATTATGTAATTTAACAAATATATATTTTTAACATTATATAAAAATATATTCTTAACATGGAAATATGAAGTGATATATAGAGAGATAGATAAAAACATTTGTGCATAAGTATTGGCAATTTTCACAGCAGTTGGATGACATTTTGAAATAACCATTGTTTGACTCTTGTACCCTAAGCCCATTTGGTAACTAGAAAATGCCTGGAATTGGCATTATCTAATTCCAAGTTTTGTTTCTTCCATGTTTATGTTCATCCAAAAAAACTGGAATTGGAATTTTGAAATTCCAATTTTGCCCCAAAATGGGCATATGCATCTTCCACCCAAATAGGTGGAATTGGAATTTCGAATTCCAATTCCAATTTTTATATATTCAAAGAAATTAAGAAATAAACAATTACAAATCCTTATGCATCTTCTCAGTCATCTTTCGGGTGAACCAAACGGGTCAGTGCATATTCCGAAAATCATTTTCAGGATAAGTATCTTCCAGAATTGCAGCATCTTCCAGAATTGACTATATCCAACATTTGGTATTCCATCACCCAAACGGCCCCTAATAATAAGAGATCCCACTATATTAGTTATATTTTTTACATATATTTTATTAATATTTTGATTGGCACAATTTTTAAAAAAAATACAGAATTTAAGTTTATACTGATTAACTCAAATGTTAATGATTATTTAAATTTTATTTTAATAAATATTTTAATTATTTACTCATATTTTATTATTATATCTTTCTTAATTTTATTATATAAAATATTTTTAATTTTTAAATTATTAAAGCATCATATTTAGTCTAATATAAGGTTTTGTAAGAAAATGCATGAGAACTCTTCCTATACTAGTGTGTGCATTCATAAAAACTCTTCCTTTCATTTTATGAAATATAAAACTCGATTAGTACTCAAAAATGATTAATACTCATCCTTTGCTATAAGCTATCTCGATCCCTAATCACTATAAATACAAATTGAAGGATTAATTATGATAGAGAGAATATGAAAATATGTGTTTAAGCTATGAAGGGACATATTCTCTATTCCCCAAAAGGCGCTACCATTCGGATTGCAAATTATATAATGGAAGAGAAATCTCATAAGAGAAATATCTTCATCTGATTGCTTCTAACTAGAGTAGACCACTGGAATACAAGGGAGAGCTAAAAATAGCCAATCCACTTTTATACATTTTTACACTCACCAATCCACATCATACGAAGGAGGTATTGATTCAAATGAATGATATTGTTCTCCTCCAAACAACATCAAAGTCCCTGACCCTCTACTAGACTTCTAAATTCTCCCTGAGGCATAAAATTTGATCCTCCACATCTCCAAAATCCTCATCCATATGGAGGTGAAATTTACAATCCATATAGAGGTGAAAAGTATGGAATTTTATTTCAAGACCCTATATCCAATATTTTATATCCTTTAATAGTTGATCCATGGGAATGCATAGACCTAATCTTAGACATAATGAAATATCCTCCCTAAACCTATACTCATTCTATCTGACATCCCATTAGATTGAGTTATAATCGATCCCAAGGTCCAAAATGATGTTAATTATCCTATGCAATGCTAAGTTGTTCATCTATTGATACTAATCCATGCATGGTTATGATGTCTGTGTTTTGTAATTGTTGATAATAGTTTTCTAATGGTGATTTATTAAAATTAAATTTATTTATGATATTCTTGATTATGTTGATAGTGCTATAAATTATTTGGTACATAATGGCTTTGTAGTTTTCATGTAGATGTCCATATAGATATATTTGTGAACATGAAAATACTATATTTTATCCTTATAATACATTTGGTACAGTCAAGGAGCTATGATTTCTTTAACTAGATGTGAGAATGGAGGTTAACTTTGACAAGCATAATGCATTCGTGTGGTAATTAAATGATGTTTTCAATGTAGTAGATTCCTTCGAAGGGGTCAACGGGTTCTAGTTTGTTTAAAACTCCTAAGGTTGATGAGATTTATAATATGACCAAGATGAAGTACAAGGGCATTTGAACTTTCCTAATCACCAGAGGATATCATACATAACCATGAAATGATTTCATAACTTTTGGAATACAAAAAGAGTACGTGGAGAATATCACTAGAAGAATGGAATATTTCAAGGAAAGAGTTCAAAATACACTTTATTGTAAAAGGAATGGGAAAATTTCAAATTCAATCAGATGTACTATTGAAAGTCAAAATATTTTCTTGTACCTACTCTTTTGTCTTGTTCTCATGTGACACCTTGGGAAACATATCATTTATATCCTATGATGGGGTTGGGTATAGTTATTTTGTCTTCTAGTTGGAGTAGGTAGAAGATATTATATTTATATTTCTTAATATTTCTATGATACCAAACTGGGCCTTTGGAATGAGTTAATTGGTGCAGAGGGTATGGAGCATCAAGACACTTAGGTCAAATAGGCTTATTGGACGATGCAACTTCTTTATTTCACTCAAATAGTTCAAGGCACTTTATCACTTCTATATGGTAAAACTTGGTCTTTGGCTCCCAAGATGATTTTTAAGGCCTTTGGATTCTTATTATATCCCAACACAACATGGATTAATTGTAAACAAAGTTCCAACTGTTAACCAACTGCTGGTAATGATGATGAAGACCGAGTTCAGTAGAATACAAGCAAGTAGAATGGTTAGATCAGTTGTTATTTTGTCATTGATGTCAAGCAATTGATTTATGGTTTATATTAAGTTTCCATATCATTTGGAGAGGAACTTAATTGGGCAAATAATAAAGATTAGACAATGACAAGGTACTATTGGTGAATTCTTTTTACTTAACATTTGATGTTGTTAAGTTGGTAAAGAAGAGAGGTCACGTCAGTAAAGGGAAAAAGCCTAGTTACTGAGTAATGAGAAGTGTTAGTTGGTCGAGAAAAGAAAAGACAGTCACCGAGCAAAGTTGACAACCGAGAAAGGTCAGTTACCAAGAAATGTTGTTAACCAATCGAAGTCAGACACTGAGTGAAGATAGTCACCGAGCACGAAACAAAGTTTGAACATAGATTGTGTTGAGCGATATTTTGACACAAGCCAACTTGCTAGAATCTTGAGGCTCGATTTCCTCTCTTGAAAGAATAACGGAGTTATTCCCAAGGTTCTCCGGGGTCGGGTCACAACCTGCTTGGTTACGAAGTTGAAGATAAATGTGAATGTTCACGAGGAGGCCTTTGCTGGTTCGTTCAAGACATCAAAATGCAAAACACTTTAGTTCTTTTTGGTATTTTCCATTTTAACATATATGGGTGTTGTAAATAAAATATAATTTTATATTTTTTCCAAGATTTTTAGACTTTTTAGAATCAAAAGAAGAATGTAATAGAGAATATAGTAACAAGAAAATAAAAAAAATCACTGAAAATGAAATCCTATAGACATAAACCATTGTAAACTCTTCCTTGCGAATTGAATGATGGGGAGATTTAGAACAAACCCACGAAGCACAAATCAGACAAAGTCACAATTCACTAACCCACGGATGCAAGCGTTTGGAGACAAAATATATTCACTCATGCAAGATATTCAAAATCCCTCAAATTGTGAAGCCACTAAGATGTGCACACCCACGAGACAAATTTATCGTTAAGCCCAAAGATGATCTCTTCCACACATTTGTCACAACAAGGTAAGAAAACAACAACAAACTCCAACTAAAGAAGTGCAAATTTGAAACACAATAAAAAAGAGGCTCTTTGAAAATAATGAGCAATGCAAGCATACATTCAATAATTTCTCATAGGCAGTAGCAATTCACACACCACGAATGAAGAACCAAATGTGTATCTTTATTGTATTAAGAATCTAACCCTTACATTGATTTTTTCATTAGAATATATAGAGCTTCTAATCATTAGAATATATAGAGCTTCTAATCAAATACTTTGAATTCCCAAAATTAGGGTATCATAGAGTCTAAATTAATGAAGATAAGTTAAACTAAAACTTTTCTGAAAGGAAACTACTATATTAACTGATACTAGATAACTTGTATGAATTCTTGAATCCATTTACAAGGAGGGTCAAACTCACCAAGAAGAAAAATAGAAAAGCAAGGGGTTTCTTCTAAGAAATTGGAGTCTTCTTCTTGATTCTTGGAGTCTTTCTTGGAATCTTCATCTAGAAGCTCTTATGGTGGTGGAGACTGATAGGGGACCCTTAGTCCTACCAAAATTAACTCAAGTTAACCACCAATCTAATCTGGAGTTCAACTGGTGTGCAAAAAAAAAAATCTTGTTGGAAAACACCCAGATTTTTGGACCCCACCTCTACTCTGAAACTTTTAGTGCCCCAAAAATTTTAAGTGTTTTAAAACACAATTCAGAGGAGTCTAAAATTTTAGACTTGTCAGAGGCTGAAAGGCCAAAAAGGCCAAAAAATTGGAAGTCCGAAAGGCCAAAAAACTGGAGGGCCGAAAGGCCGAAAGGCCGAACTTGCCTTGGTAGAAAATGGCCAATTGTAGAAACTATCTTGCTAATTTTCCGAGTGGACTTTGTGATTTTAGTTAGGAAAGAACTCTAGATGGGCTGCTTTGAGCCTATGCACTATCTCTTATACCTCTTCATATTTGATCTCTTTCCTCTTCACCTTGGTGACCTTTCGTTCTTGCTTCTCTCTGAAGATAGTCAATTCAGAAATGAAGAACTTGATCTCTTCTTTGTGCTCGGACATTCTCTCCATTTCTTCTTTCAGATAAAAAATCTAGTGTAAGGCCTCCTTGGTGCTAACACATGCTAGAATATCCCTGAATTGTTGAACCACTTCCTTTAATGGCCGTAGGGTAAGTTTATCTTGGTCCCTCTATAAGTTGAGGCCAATCCCTATAAAGAAGACATCCATCTCTTTTATCCACTCTATGACTTCCTTGCACTATCCTGCTATGGAGGCCAAATATCTCTTATAGACCTTGATTGTCTTAGCTATTCACTTGATCCATGCCTTGAATTTTTCTAGTTCCTCCCCCTCATATATCTTGACTAGAATCTAGAAACATTGTTTTTGGATCACTTCCAAGTCTCGAAAGGCGAATTTCCATTTACTTATTTCAAAATCTAGACCACCCTCATTCTCCACCAGATCAATCAACAGATTAGCCTCAACCAAGATATTTTTGTATGGCCAAAATACCAGCCTAATGGATTTCTCTCAAAATTTCTTGAAGACATTCCTCCAATCTGCACTTGCTTGGATGAAGGAAGGGGTTAATCCTATTGGAAAATTTGGTGTAGCCCTTTTGTCTAGCATGGCCTGTAATGAAGCCTCTCACCATTTTTGGGCCAATGGGACCTACCACCTTGTGAATGTACCCTTTCAAGGCCTCATTTTGCTTTGTCAATTATTTTATGGTTTCTTCATCTTTAGTCATGAACCCTAGAGTGTGCTTGAGCCCTAAGGCTTCCAGTGTCTTGCTCCCTTCTCTAGCAGGTTCGCCCAAGTCCACCTCCTTGAATGTGTAGTCCTCCAATGTGGCTGATGTTTGAGAAGTTCTCATGGGAGGAATTGCTATCAGTTCCTTCTAGTGACCCCTAGTGTCTTGCATGACATAACATACTATCCTTGTGGGAACACTGATTTATATTTGTTGGAAGGCTTTCCCTACAGATGCCATACTCATTTCTTCCCCTTCTACCTCATCTATATAAGTCCTTCTCTTAAGCTGGATTTCTTTGGTAAACCAAGTAGGTTTACCAGATGCAGTCACTGGCTCATATGGCGCAACATGGAGGATAAGTGCTAAGTCTTGAGATCCTGAGGTTACTCCTCCCTTCAACTCTTTCTCTTGTGCCTTTCCTTGTTCATCTCCTCCTACATCCATCCCTTCCACTTGTATTTCTCCTTCTCCCTTTTCTTCTTCTGCCTTATCTTCTTCCATTGTTCTACCTTCCTCTTCTTTATCTTGGCCTTCATCCTCTGTTGAATTGATCAACATTTCTGAATTAAGACCAGTCATGGCCTCCAGTGTGGTCTTGAAGGATGATACATCTTTCATACTTACTATCCTCTGAGGGGTCAGGGTGGAGCAAGGCAAAGGGAATGATGGCAGTGTAGTAGGTGTTGGATTTGGGATTAATGGTGGTGGAGTAGGAATTGGAGGTGGATGAGAAGTTGGTGGAGTAGAAACTGAACTCTCTTCTACCACCTTGTCTATTGTTATGTTTTGTGCTACCCCCGTATCTTGGGTCTTAGGTCCCTGGGCTGAATGGCCTCCACTGTGGTCTTGAAGGATGATACATCTTTCGTACTTACTGTCCTCTGTGGGGTAGAGGTGGAGAAAGGCAAAGGGAATGATGGTGGTGTAGTAGGTGTTGGAGTTGGGATTAATGATGGTGGAGTAGGAATTGGAGGTAGATGAGAATTTGGTGGAGTAGAAACTGAACTCTCTTCTACCACCTTGTCTGTTGTTATGTTCTGTGCTACCCCCGTATCTTGGGTCTTAGGTCCCTGGGCTGAACTGGAGCTTACCTCTACAGTAGAAACATTCACTGAGGGATAGGTGAACTATGCCAGAGGCAGAGTGAGGGTCACTTGGGGTTGAAATAGTGATGGGACTCCCATATCATACCCTGGCATATCTTTCCCTTGATCTGAGAAGCCCTCTAGACCTTCAAAGTCAGATATTTGGAACTCATTTGACCCCAAGGCATCCAAGGGCTCATCTTGTTGTTTTGGGTCCTCCTGATGTTTCCTAATGTTCTCTTTCTCTTTCCTTCTCTGGGACCTGGTCCTACTGGTTAGAAGTGCCTCTTCTTCTTCATCTATGTCCTCTTGCACGGGTTCCAATTGTGGGGATACATAAGTTCATTTCCTCTTATATGTTTTCTTCCCCTTCTCAGTGGTTGGGGGAGATTGGCCCGAGGTGGATGGACCTTCACTTGATGGAGCTTGTGATACCTCTACTAGAGGATCTATATGTCATGTCATCCTTGTATTTTTATTCATTTTATTAGAACCATATTCTAGTAGACATTCATGGTCTTATACCATTTTTGGCTTCTGAATAGGTGCCTTTTATACTTGGGGATGGTAGATTTCTCCCCTCGCTATTTATATACCTTCTTAGGTAGCTCCATCATTGTTTTCATGGGTATTGGGCTCATCTTATAGGGCCTCTTAATCCATTGCTCTGTTGTTCTTATTACATGCCTTTCCCGAAAATCAATATCATCATTTTCATCTTTATCAATCTCTGTGTTCAGGATGGGCCTGTCATATATCTTGTCATTTTTATAAATGGATTCTAAGACCTCATCTAAATTATACTCCCAAACCTTTGGGCGAATTGGGGTCTTCAGGACTTCCTTTGCCAATGCAAGAGACATTCTATAGTAATCTCAAACTCTGATCTCTTTGTCATCTATATAGTTCATCCATTGATCTTCTAAGCCTGGTTTGTAAATGTAGAACTTGCCAATAATATGGTTGTACGTGCCTATAGGGTCGAAGTGAGCCTGCACTATCTTGTAAAGTTGTAAGGGGTATTCATCCCACTCAAAGGCCAAGGATTTATAGACCTTCATATCTTGTAGGGTATATGGGCCCAGTAAGATGGGAAAATCCCAACAATGCTTCTTCTTGTGCTTTATATGGTCGTAGGCATCTGCAAATTGCCTGGCCAACTCCAAAATGATTATTCAGTCAGATGGATACCAGGGTAGCTTCTTTGGTTTTAAGGTTGATCCTACTACCTGGATGTAAGTGAATGTTCTAAATTGTATATAATAGGCCATGTTGGCCATAACCTTGGCAGTTACTTCTTATGACATCCTCTTTGCAAAATCACCTTCAATGGATCGGATGAATGCAAATATGAAAGCATCATTAACTATCCTATAATCAGGGAAATCTTATGGAATATTTTCCCTCTTCATTAACTGAGGGTATATAATGTGGGGCTAAGTATTTGGATCATTTATGCTTCCCCTCTTGGTAAGACCTAGGTAGTCTGACCATGTTGCCAATAGGTATACTATATAGGTGCTCATATAGAACTTGGGGTTATGCTTTACTGTAGTCAACTGCTGATCCAATCTATCACTGATAATGGAACCCCAGGCAAACCTTGCTTTCTAGCCTTTGATCCTTTCTATTAGTAAGATCATCCATGGTTCGAGTTGGATGGACTGAGGTAATCCATAAACTTGGATTATCAATGTTACAGCCACCTGGATATCATCCTTTAAGTATACCCATCGGAGGTCTATTTTATCCAACCTATTCTTTGGGAGAGGTTGCATGAGGTAGTCATTGTTTACAATTTCATAGGCTTCCTTTTCTTTTTTTTTCAACCACTGGATCCCCTTTCCAATGTAGAAGTTATAAAACTCATCTATGCCTTTATGGAGGTGGAAGACCTCCTCTATGACATCTAGCCTTATGTCTAGCACCACCTATCCTTCCATGTTTTGGACTACTCTTTCATCCAAGTTGTAATGACTGGATAGGGTCATAATCAGCTCCGATGATGAGACAGCTATAGGGTGGGTTGTTGTGTTAACCAAGCCAGATAAGACTAGTGTAGTGCAGTCTTTGGATCTCTCTGATGTCTAGGAGCATTGTACCAAGAAATAGCCCCATTCTACATTCCTGATGTTAGTGTCGGTGATTTCCAGGTGTTTTTCCCTAACCTTTGAAGCTGGAGGATTCCCCTTATATTGGTATTTCATCGGAGATGTTGTCTTTTGTCCAGGCATCCCTGCGAGGAGAATGAAATTATTAGTATCTTATTAAAGAGAAAACTAAAAGAAAATTGACTAAACTAAGAAAATAGAAGTAAATAGCTCCTTAAGTAGCCATAAATGCATATTTCACACTTTTGGCCCTTCTAGGGTTTCGAGCGTCGAAAACCAGTTCGAAGTTCAAAAGGCCAAAAGTGTGAAAAAGGAAACTGTTGGTGAGAAAGCTTTGTCGGTATTTTGGCATGCGAAATACCGAAAGTTTCCACGGACACCAAAAGTCTAAAATGGGTGAGAAACTCTGAAAGTCCAAAATCTGACATTTTTTGTGACTCAGACTTGTTGGCATTTCAGACCTTTCAGAGGTCCAAAAGGCCAAAAAGGCCAAAAATCTAATGGGCACTTAGGTGACAGACCAAAATGTGGTTTTCGGCCTTTTGGAGGCTAAAAACCTGTGACAAAGGCCACGACCAAAAAACCAAAAACCTAACCTAGAAAACAAGGAAGACCTGACTTGACCCGACAAGGAGGGGCTCCCTGCCAAGTCTGAAGATTCATCCAAGGCTATAGGAAGGTCAGCACAAACTAGGCCGGACAAGCACCAGGTGCAAAGAAAAAAAACTTAACCTAAACCTAAGAAGAGAAAATAAAAATCTAAGCACGAGGCAGGGACCTACCTCGATTGAGCTAGGGGCAGAGGAGGATGACACAACAAAGCCAAAGGTGCTGGTTGATCATTTTCCTGGGATCGAGGGCAAAAATTTTGAATTCATGGGCTCTCAAAATGCAAGAGACAAAAGAAAGCAAAGTGAGTGAATTAGGGCCCTGTTGCCAATTTATAACCCTGCGGGTGGATTCGACTCTTTTAGCATTTTGGTGTCTGAAACACCAAATTTTGAAAGTGGACATCTTTTGTCTTTCGGTGTTTTTGGAGGCTGATACACAGAAAGCATCAAATTTTGGCCTTTTGGCCATTTCAGTATTTTGGGGACTTTGGTCCTCTGAAAAGGCCAAAAGGGCCAAAAGGTCAAAAAAGATGTCTTCTCTTTGTTTTAGTAAACTGACAACCCTTCAATGAGACTAACCTATTGAGGACCGAGAAGAGGGCAGACATGAGAAGACCAAAAGGACAAAAAAGGGGGGTCCCCATGGTCAGAGGACTGAAAATGGGGTGTGTGTTGTGGAAACACAACAAATAGCCCTGACAAAAGGAGGAATGACCTAGGCATTTCTTCATCATCAATACTATTTCGGGTTGTAGCTTTGCAGCAGAGCGAAACCAAGAGGTGCTGGTGCTGACCATCTTTCACTGACTTCCAATCTGAGGCTTTTCTGTTGGTTTCCTAGTGTGTGTTCACATGAATTTATTTCTTAACTTTTGATTGTGGTAACCAAAACATTTTCCAGTTGCTCCCAACCTTTTCCAAGTGGACTAGGACTTACCAAAAAGAGCTTTGCTTCTAGTCAGGTGTTCATAGCCCTGACAAAGTTTTCCCCAAATCCCAAGTATAACCTTTCTCTACTACTGGTCAGGCATTCATAGCCCCGGTAGAGGTTGTCATAGTCACCCAAGTCCATTCTGTCTGCTTCGGCTGTAGCTTTCTTGCTTTGAGAGTTTTTTCTTTGAGACAGTCATTTTATTTCTTCTGCGTGCTTTTGAAATGTATCAAGTCTTGGGTGTTTGTTTACTTCTTTGTGTTCAGGTCCATGATAGTAATTAATTTTCTTCCTCTTTCTCTTTTTTGATTTGATCCAAGCGATGATTAGGCTGTGCCACCCAGATCCCACACTTGTGACCTCTTTGGGACACTTTTTTTTTTGTGTGCTTCTTTTCTCTCTCTCTCCAACCATTTCTTTCTTCTTGTTATTGCCTCCACATCCATTCAAACCTGGGTTCTGGGATCGGTGGGTACCTGAATCCACACACTAAATCTAGTCACAACTAACAAATTCTCAAGGAAATAATGCTCTCAAGTGTCATCTCTTAGTGTGTTTTTTGATCAGGATGAATGATCTTTGAACTTCTTCTTGTCGGTCAATGATAGTTGTCACCACTTCATCTTTTGGAGTTTTCTTTTCATTTCATCCTCCCTTGGATAATTTGACTAAGAAATACCTTTGCTCTAATTTATGGACTACACTGGAATGGACCCAAAATACACTAACCCAAAACAACAAATGAGCCCCGACAAAAAGGAAAAAGGAAACCATGAACGAGAGAAAGGACTGACGGTGAGGACGATGAAGAAAAAGAAAAGGAAGAAAAGAAAGAAAAAGGGACTATGGTACAAGGGACTGAAGGCAGTCCCATTTAGGATCCAAAGTAATGCTTGAGGAATTGTCCATTGACTAGCAATGGGGTCAACTCTCCGTTCAATGTGTTGATCCTAAAAGTTTTTTCCCCTAGGATCTCTTATATTTGGTAAGGGCCTATCCACAATCTTTGGAACTTGGTGTGGCTACCTGGATTTTCTTTTTCCTTATCCCACATGAGGACAATGTCAGAGATCCTAAAGGCTTTAATGGTAGCTCTCTTTTCGAACCACCTCTTGACTACGGCTTGATGCTTTGATACATGTTCAAGGGCCAATGCCCATTTCTCCTCTAGATTAAGAAGATTCATGAGCCTAGCTTGCACTTAATCTTACCCTCCCACATATAGGTCCATGAATCTTAGAATTGGGATTTTTAAGTTCATAGGGAAAACTGGTTGCAAGCCATATAATAATTAGTATGAGGATGTCCCTAGGGCATTCTTGATCCTCACGTTATCAGTCCACAAGGCATATTTCAGTTGTGTGTGCCAATCCCTGGGGTTGTCATCTAGGAGGTGTTTGATCACTGTCATTAAGTTCTTGTTTGTAGACTCTGCTATGTCGTTGCCTTGTAGATAATAATTTGAAGAGAATTTTTGGATTACCTGGGTTTCAAATGCCCATTGTGTGAGTGAGGAAAAAGAGAAAGAGGGAGCATTGTCACATACCAAATAGAATGATATTCGAAACCTAGTTATGATGCACTCCTCCAAGAATCTAGTCATGACATTTGTAGTACAATTCTTTAGTGATTGAGCCTCTATCTAGCATGTGCAGTAATCGGTAGTTGTCAAAATGAACTTGTGTCCTATAGACAAAGGGGGGTTAATCACTCCAACAAAATCTAAGCCCCATTTAGGCAAATAGGCGTACCTTGTATACTAGTTTTCAGGGCATTGCAGGATTTCTCTCTCGAGTTACACTGGTTTGGAAAGTGTGGCAATATCTCACATGTTCGTTGGTGTCTTTGAATATTGTAGGCCATAAATATCCTACCCTTAAGATTTGGTGAGCACTTGCCTCAGCGGATCCATGTCTCATTCTATATTTGTCATGGAAATCTTTTAGGATTTGTTTTTCCTCGACTCTGTCCAAGTACCTCAGGTACAAACCCTCATAATTGTGTTTATATAGTTGTCCATTCTTCAACATGTAGGAGCTGCTTTTGATTCTCAAAGATCTTCTTTGGGACCCATTCATCTCTTCTGGGAAATGATTCTGCAACAAATAATACATTATGTCCTAATACCATACATCAGTGATCACACCTTGATTGGTGTAGGTTTGGGAAACCAATCCTTCTTCAACCTCAAATATCAGCTTCATCGGGCCTTGGCCCCTCACTAGCTTCATAGGTTGGATCTCTAGGTCAAACTCTTGGAGGATTTCCATCCATTTTCCTCTTCACTCTCCTATCTTATTCTTCATCAAAAGAGACTTCACGATTGCGTCAGGAACTATCCCAATGACTTTACTCCTCAAGATATAGTGTCAAAACTTCTTTACCACCTTGACAAGATAAAATGACTATTTGTCCAAGTTGGGGTACCTGATCTCAGCATCTTTGAAAGGGAAGCTCATGAAAGCTATGGGTCTTTCATCTTCACTATTATTCTTTTGTGTGAGGATGCCTGTGCATGAATATTCTTATGCAAACGAGTAAAATTTGAAGGGAATGGTATAGTTAGGGATGACAAGAACCACAGTCGTGGAAATGGAATTTTTTATCTCCTCAAAATACTTCTTGGCCAGTAGAGTCCACTCAATATTGACATCTTTCTTGAGCATGTCATTTAACAGTTTTACTTTCTCTGTGAAACCACTAATGAACTTCCTTACGAAATTGATCTACCCAAAGAAAGATTTCATTTCTTTGCATCTATGTGGCGGTGTCAACTTTAGAATAGCCTCTATCCTTTTGGGGTCTATGGCTATTCCCTTTTCAGAGATAATGTGTCCCAAGCGCTTGCCTTCAGTTACCCCAAACATGCATTTCTTGGGATTTAAGGAAATCCCAAATTCCCTGCATCTTTGAAGGCATTTTCTGAGATCATTTACGTGGTCAACTCTTTTCTTTGAGAAAACCATGAGATCATCCATGTAGATGATAATACACCTCACAACTATTCCTTTGAAAACTATGTCCATTGCCCTCTGAAAAGTGGCCCTGATGTTAATCAAACTGAAATGCATCCGTCGGTAGGTGAAGGTTCCCTATTTGGTTGTGAATGTCATTTTTAGCCTATCTTGTTCTTGCACTATCACCTAGTTGTAACTAGAGTAACCATCTTGAAATGACATCATTTGATACCCATTGACCTTTTGCAGCACTTCATTGAGAGATGGGAGTGGATAATTATCCTTTTGAGAGGATTTGTTGAGGTTCCAGAAGTTTTATACGCATAGTATGATCTCTCCAATTTTATTTCTCATGGGTACTAGGTTTGCAACCCAAGTAGAATGCCAAATCAGGAAGATGATTCTGGCATCAAGAAACTTCTAGACTTATTTTTGGATTAGGGGCTCCATGGTATGGTTTACTGGTCTTTGTCATTGCTTGAAATGCTTGGAATCTAGATTTAGAGGGATGTTGTGTACTATGACCGAGGTGTCATATGTCTTCAATTCCTTGTAGCTCCAGGCTATGACATCCTGGTATTCCATGAGGAGCTAGACCATTCTCTCCTTTTCTTCTTTAGTTCCCACCTTCTCGATGTGGACCTCTCTTGGTTCTTCTTTCATGCCAAGGTTGTGTGTCACAATCTTTACCATCAAGGGTTATGTCCAAGTGCCTTCTTAGTATGGTTTTTTCACTGTCAAAAATCCTCTCTAGTTCTACCATTCCTTTGGGTATGACGTTGATCCTCATATTTATGATGCCTTGATCATCAAGATCTTTAGGTTTAATTTCTTCTTCACCTTCCTTCTCCTCGTCTATTATCTATTTCTCAAACACACCGGCACACATAATGAACTCCAAGATGTGTTGATCACCTTGGAAGACTTGAAAATTAGTGATATTGTCTAGAATGGTCGGGGTTGCGATGAGTTCAACTAAGAATTTCTTTAGCTTGGATTTCTCCATTAGATGTAATGAACTGGCCAATACAGCTAGGGCGTCAGCAAAAAAAAAATTTCTCCTTGGGATGGTTTTGATGTTGAAAGCTTTGAAGTTGTTGATTAGGTCCCATGCTCTATTCTGGTAAGCCAAGAGCCTTTTATCGTTGCAAGTATACTGAATACAGATTTCCTTGATGACCAATTGTGAGTCCCTTTCCACCATTAGTATCTTTATCCCCTTTTTGTGGGTTAAGAGGAGTCCCCTGACCAGTACTTCATACTCTTCAATATTTTTAGTGCATAGAAATTGTAACCTATAAGTGGCATAGAAAGACTTACCTCTTGGGTTTACCAGTTTGATTCCTACACCTGCTCCCTATTTACACCTGGAGTCATCGAAGCATAGTTTCCATATCTGGGTTCGCTTAGTGGAGCTTGAATTGGTGAGATTATTTCTTAGAAGGTCCTTGGTCTTGAGTTTTTTCCGTTCCCCCCATCACTATCAGAAGAAGTTAACTCTCCTGAATTTTGGGTATGTTTGGGTTCAAGGGATTCAATACCTTCACCGCCTATGTCTTCTTTCATTTCTTTGTAAGGGGGACATACCCCATCATCCGAGGTACTCTAGTCACTGATTACATTCAAGGTAGGACTTCTATCATTAGAGTCTTCCCACTATCCCGATCTTGATTTGGAGTGATTATATTGACTGGGTTGTCTATCTCTAGCCAGGTGTTACTCTTGTCTTTGATCTCGAGGATATCCTCATTTATTGTCAGAGTTTCTGATAGCTTACTCAATAGGGTGATCTAAGTTAATACCTATGATAATGCTTCCTAGGAACTGGGGCATGTGAACTTCGAATGGCTAGCCTAGTGTAGTCGGTAGTACCCTGGTAGTAGCAAAATATTAGGGTCTACATCTTTTCCTAGATATCATAAACTGGTTGTCATGTTGTTGATGACACTTTGGAAGATGTCATCACCAATATTTAACTCAAGGATACCTTGGATAGGATTTTGGTCTGACTCTTCACCTTCTTCGATTTGGAACATGAGGATATCATCCATCCGATAAGTGCCCAAATCTATCTGGGTGAATAGGACTTCATTCGGGGCATTGTACTCAATGATCATCCTTTTCAGTTTAGGCTCTGCATCTATCTTGATTTGGTTGTTCAAACCTCTCCATGGTAGCCATAGCTAGGTGAAATCCATGGAGAGCCACCCTCTTAAGAACTTGGTCCATTCTCAACTTAACAGCATCCCATAAGTCTCGGGTATGTCTACTATATGCATGTCTATATGTTCTTGTATCCTGGGATCTACCACCAGCTGGATGTGGACATCTTTGAGCACACCAATCACTTTGACCTTGCTCTTATCCAGTTGTATGACCACTCAATTTGTTACTTGGGGTGTCATTCCCAAATTTTGGCAAATTGACAGGGACATGATGTTGCAAGAAGCTCCTGAATCAATTAGGCAATTGTGTAGGTTCTTTCCAAACAATTGTAAATAGAGTAAGAATGGTGAGACCTCCATCCTATCTTTATACATGGTGGGGAAATCCTCAGATGTGTGTATATTGGACATAGGTGTCCTCATACTATTGGTTGATGGAATAAACTTTTAATGGTCTATAGATTTCATAAGGGCCTCCTTCTGGGATGGGCAACCTTGCAGCAATTCAAACATGGATATGTTCACTTTAGTTTTCTTTAGTTCATCGATTGTGCTATACTTGTCATTTGACCATGCCGCACCTCTGTAGTGAGTGTATGTGCTTGATGTAGGGAGTACGGGAGTATTAGGACCTTTGGGAGGCATGGGGTTGTTACTGGCTTGGGGATCCAGTGGGGTTGGTTGTTTGGCTGGAGGTATGCCGTTGGTGAGAGGTTCCTTTCTGCTTCAAAGGTTGTATGAGTTTTGTTGATCATTTTGGAAGGCATGTACTTTAGAGTACTCAGGTTCATTTTCTCTTTGAAAGGGGAACACGAACTCTTCTCCCGCAAAGGCATCTGAGCCTTCCCCTTTTCTAGACTCATAGGAGTCAAACATCATAGAATTAAATTGCACTGGGGGCTCCTCTAGATTCTGTATGTAGTGATCATGGGAGTTGTTTCCATACCCATCATTTCCTTGGTGGGGATTTGGAGCCCCGACAAAATTAGCCTCTGATGCATCATAGGTGTTAGCATTGTCTATCAGGATGTTGTCTTTATTGGGTCTAGTGTTCCATGACCTGTTTGACCTTTGCTTCCCAAATGGTTTCTCATGTGTGTTGTTGTTGTTGTTGTACGTGTTGAAATTTTGGCTTGGATTCTGAGGATATGTACTTGGACTAGCAGGTGTTCATTGGTATCCACCTTGGTTTTGGGATGGATTTAACTTCATCCAAGTGAGCTCATTGGTGAGTTGTGTTAAGGTCTTCTTCACGGCATCCAACTTAGAGGCCATGAGAGTATTAGGCTCTGCTTGGGGTATGGTTCTCTACTCTACAAATGCTATTTTATGAGCCTCGTAACCCGAATAAGTAATAGATGGGGGTACAACTATGAATGATTGTGATGGAATGGGATTCAACATAGGTGCATGAGTGGCTGGAACTTGATTACTTGATGCAAATGGATGTGGGACAGCAAGGTTACCCATGGTAGGTATAGCTGCATAGCTTCCTTCTTGCGGGTCCATTTTCTAGGTAAATGTGACAGCTTCATTATAAACCTTTTCCATCGTATCTCTATCTACTAGGGGAAGCCTTCTTAGAAAGATAGAGGTGAAAGGGTCCAAGGCTTTGAGGTACACTTGTATAGAAGCTTCATCTATTATGGTGTAAGGTGCTTCCATATTTTGATGCATTTTTTGAAAATGATGGTTAAACATAGCGATGGGCTCCTTCGGATCTTTCCTCGCTATAGTGAACTGGTGATGTGTCATAGCTGGGTCCACATACAACTTGAACTGATTGAGGAATTTGGTTTAAAATTCATTCCATGTGGAGATAGACCCTTGTGGAAAGTTCAGGTACCAATTGTATGCAAACTCTCTGAGAGTATATGGGAATAGACAGCAAACAACATTTTGGTGGGCAATCTCTTTACAGTTACAAATTTCTTTGAAGGCACGGATGTGTTATTCTATTGTTCTTGATTCACCATATATGAATTGTGTGCAAAATTTCTTTGGATTTTTGGGTAACTCATGGAGCTGTCCAACAAAATTTAAAGGTGAGCTTGTTGCGTTGATGAAACGGGCCATTGGACGAGGTTGCTCCAAATTCTAATTTTGCACATTCTGATTTTGGTTTATGGTTGCTATGACAGTTGGGGCAGTGATATGGGACTGGTATCCAAGAGAATTTTGAGACTCGATAAGGTGGTGAGAATATTTTTCTTTAGTCTTCCCTTTGTCATTGTGATCTCTATGATGGTGGGCAAGTTCAAGGAACTTGCCTCTCTTTGGAGATGATCTAAGCACTCGCTCGATTCTCTCTGGAGAGAAAGATCCAATGTTATCTAGCTTTTCAATCTTGAGTCCCTCCTTCTAGCAACACTTCTATTGAGCCTTTTTTTGACATAAGCCAACTTGCTAGGATCTCGAGGCTCGATTTCCTCTATTGAAAGAATAACAGAGTTATTCCCAAGGTTCTCCAAGGTCGGGTCACAACCTGCTTGGTTACTCAGTTGAAGATAAATGTGAATTTTCATGAGGAGGCCTTTGCTGGTTCATTCAAGTCATCAAACTGCAAAACACTTTAGTTCTTTTTTGTATTTTCCATTTTAACATATATGGGTGTTGTAAATAAAATGCAATTTTATATTTTTTCTAATATTTTTAGACTTTTTAGAATCGAAAGAAGAATATAATAGAGAATAGAGTAACGAGAAAACAAAAAAAATGAATGAAAATGAAATCCTATAGACATAAACCACTGTAAACTCTTCCTTGTGAATTGAATGATGGGGAGATTTAGAAAAAACCCATGAAGCACAAATTAGACAAAGTCACAATTCACTACCCCACGGATGCAAACGTTTGGAGACAAAATATATTCACTCGTGCAAGATATTCAAAATCCCTCAGATCACAAAGCCACCAAGATGTGTGCACCCACAAGATAGATTTATCATTAACCCCAAAGATGATCTCTTCCATGCATTCATCACAACAAGGTAAGCAAACAAAAACAAACTCCAACTAAGGAAGCGCAAATTTGAAACACAATTAAAAAGAGGTTCTCTAAAAATAATGAGCAATGCAAGCATACATTCAATAATTTCTCATAGGTAGTAGCAATTCACAGACCATGAATGAAGCACCAAATGTGTATCTTTATTGTATTAAGAATCTGACCCTTACATTGATTCTTTCATTACAATATATAGAGCTTCTAATCAAATACTCTGAATTCCTGAAATTAGGGCATCAGAGAGTCTAAATTAGTGAATATAAGTTAAACTAAAACTTTTCTAAGGAAACTACTATTAA
The DNA here is from genome assembly GCA_018584345.1 of Thuja plicata. Classification (NCBI taxonomy): domain Eukaryota; kingdom Viridiplantae; phylum Streptophyta; class Pinopsida; order Cupressales; family Cupressaceae; genus Thuja; species Thuja plicata. Next base: position 2,798,981 of record MU228250.1, on the reverse strand, counting down.
CTAATTCTAGATAACTTGCATGGATTCTTGAATCCATTTACAATTAGCTTGTCCATGGAAGGATGGTCAACCTCGCCAAGAATAAAAAGAGAAAAGCAAGGGGTTTATTCTGAGAACTTGGATTCTTCTTCTTGATTCTTGGAGTCTTTCTTGGAATATTCATCTGGAAGCTCTTCTGGCAGTGGAGACTGCTAGGGGACCCTTAGTCCCACCAAAATTAACTCAAGTTAACCACCAATCTAATCTGGATTTCAACTGGTGTCCAAAAAAAATATGATCTCGCTGGAAAACACCCAGATTTTTAGACCCCGACCTCTACTCTGAAACTTTTAGAGCCCCAAAACTTTTAAGTGTTTTAAAAAACAATTTGAAGGAGTCTAAAGTTTCAGACTTGTCAGAGGATAAAAGGCTGAAATATTTGGGGGGCCAAAAAGGCCAAAAAAATAGAAGGCCGAAAGGCCACAAAACTGGAGGGCTGAAATGCCGAAAGGCTGAACTTGCCTTGGTAGAAAATGGCCAAGAGTAGAAATTGTCCTGCTGACTTGCTAAGTGGACTTTGTGATTTTAGTCAGGAAAGACCTCTGGATGGGCTACTCTGAGCCTATGTACTATCTCTTGGACATCTTCATAGTTGATCTCTTTCCACTTCACCTTGGTGACCTTTCGTTCTTGCTTCTCTCTGAAGGTAGTAATTTTAGAAGCGAAGAAATTGATCTCTTCTTCGTGCTTGAACATTCTCTCCATTTATTCTATAAGATAGAACATCTAGTGTAAGGCCTCCTTGGTGCTAACACCTGCTAGAATATCCTTGAATTGCTCAACAACTTCCTTTGATGGTCGTAGGGTAAGTTTATCTTGGTCCCTATATAAGTTGAGGCCAATCCATGTAAAGAAGACATCCATCTCTTTTATCCACTCTATGAATTCCTTGCGCTTTCCTACTATGGAGGAAAAATATCTCTTGTAGACCTTGATTGTCTTAGCTATTCGCTTGATCCATGACTTGAATTTTTCTAGTTCCTCCCCCTCATATATCTTGACTATAATCTAGAAAAATTGTTTATGGATCACTTCCAAGTCTCGAAAGGTGGCTTGCCATTTACGTATTTTAGAATCTAGACCACCCTCATTCTCCACCAGATCAATCAACAGATTAGCCTCAAGCAAGATATTTATGTATGGTCTGAATACTAGCCTGATGGCTTTCTCTCCAAATTTCTCAAAGTCATTCCTCCAATCTGCACTTGCTTGGATGAAGGAAGGGGTTAATCCTGCCAGCAAACTTGGTGTAGCCATTTTGTCTAGCATGGCCTGTAATGAAGCCTCTAGGAAGTTTGGGTCAATGTGACATACCACCTTGTGAATGTACCTTTTCAAGGCCTCATTCTACTCCGTCAATGATTTTATGGTTTCTTCATCTTTACTCATGAACCCTAGAGCGTGCTTGAGCCCTAAGGCTGACAGTATCTTGCTCCCTTCTCTAGTAGGTTCACCCAAGTCCACCTCCTTGAATGTGTAGTCCTCCGATGTGGTTGTTGTTTGAGAATTGCTCGTGGGAGGAATTGCTATCTATGCCTTCCAGTGACCTCTACTGTCTTGCGTGACATAAGATATTGTCCTTCCAGGAACACTAATTTCTATTTGTTGGAAGGATTTCCCTACATATGCCATACTTGTTTCTTCCCCTTCTACCTCATCTATATAAGTCCTTCTCTTAAGCTGGATTTATTTGGTAAACCAGGTAGGTTTACCAGATGCAGTCACTGGCTCATATGGGGAAACATGGAGGATAGGTGCTAAGTTGTGAGATCCTAAGGTTACTCCTCCCGCCATCTCTTTCTCTTGTGCCTTTCCTTGTTCATCTCCTCCTACATCCATCCCTTCCCCTTGTATTTCTCCTTCTCCCTTTTCTTCTTCTACCTTATCTTCTTCTGTTGTTCTACCTTCCTCTTCTTTTTCTTGGCCTTCATCCTCTTCTGAATTGATCAATGTTTCTTAATTAAGACCAGTCATGGCCTCAATTGTGGTCTTGAAGGGTGATACATGTTCCATACTTACTACCCTCTGGGGGTCAGGGTGAAGAAAGGCAAAGGGAATGATGGTGGTGGAGTAGGTGTTGGAGTTGGGATTAATGGTGGTGGAGTAGGAATCAGAGGTGACTAAGAGGTTGGTGGAGTATGGTTTTGAGGTGATGGAGTAGAAACTAAACTCTCTTCTACCACCTTATCTGTTGTTATGTTTTGCGCTACCCCTGTATCTTGGGTCTCAGGTCCCTGGACTGAACTGGAGCTTACGTCTGTAGTGGACACATTCACTAAGGGATAGGTAAACTGGGTTGAAGGTAGAGTGAGGGTCACTTGGGGTTGAAAGAGGGAGGGGGATCCTGTATCATTCCCTGTCATATCTTTCCCTTGATTTTAAAGGCCCTCTAGACCTTCAAAGTCAAATATTTTGAACTCATTTGACCCCAAGGCATCGAAGGGATCATATTGTTCTTTTGGGTCCTCCTGATGTTTCCTAATAGTCTCTTTCTCTTTCCTTCTTTTGGACCTAGTCCTTCTAGTTAGAAGTGTCTCTTCTTCTTCTTCTGGGTCCTCTTGTATGGTTTCCAGTTGTGGGGATATAGAAGTTCTTTTCCTCTTATATGTTTTCTTCCCCTTGTCAGTGGTTGGGGGAGATTGGCCAAAGGTGGATGGACCTTCACTTTATGGATCTTGTGATACCTCTACTGGAGGATCTATCTATCTTTTCATCCTTGTCTCTTTATGCCTTGTATTAGAACCATATTCCACTGGACGTTCATGGTCGTATACCATTCTCGGCTTCTGAGGTGGTGCCTTTTTATACTTGGGGATGGTAGACTTCTCCCCTCACTGTTTATCTACCTTCTGAGGTAGATCCATCAGTGTTTTCATGGGTATTGGGCTCATCTTGTAGTGCCTCTTAATCCATTTCTCTATCATTCTCATTACATACCTTTCCCAAAAATCAATATCATTGTTTTAGTCTTTATAAATCTCTCCGTATAGGATAGGCCTGTCATATATATTGTCATTTGTATAAATGGCTTCTAAGACCTCATCTAAATTATACTCCCAAACCTTTGGGGGAATTGGTATCTTTAGTACTTTCTTTGCCAATGCAAGAGACGTTCTAAATTAATCCCCAATTCTGACCTTGTGGTCATCTATATAGTTCATCCAGTGATCTTCTAAGCTTGGTTCGTGAATGTAGAAGTTGTCAATATATGGTTGTATGTGCCTATCGGTTCGAAGTGAGCCCGCACTATCTTGTAAAGCTGTAGCGGGTAGTCAACCCACTCGAAGGCCAAGGATTTATAGACCTTTATATCTTGTAGGGTATATGGGCCTAGTGAGATGGGAAAATCCCAACAATGCTTCTTCTTCTGCTTTATATACTCGTAGGCATCTGCAAGCTTCCTAGTGATCTCCAAAATGATTATCCATTTGGATGGATACCGGGGTAGCATCTTTGGTTTTAATTTTGATCCTGCTACTCAGATGTAAGTGAATGTTCTAAATTATATATAATAGGCCCCGATGGCCCTTACCTTGGTAGCTACTTCTTCTGAAATCCTCTTTGCAAAATCACCTTCAATGGATCAGATGACTACAAATATGAAAGCATCATTGACTATCCTATAATTAGGGCAATCTTATGAGATATGTGCCCTCTTCATTAACTGAGGGTATATAATGTAGGGCCAAGCATTTGGATCATTTATGTTTCGCCTCTTGGTAAGACCTGGGTAGTCTACCCATGCTGCCAATAGGTATACTATATAGGTGCTCGTATAGAACTTGGGGTTATGCTTTTCTGCAGTCAACTGCTCATCCAATATATCAATGATGATGAACCCTAGTCGAACCTTTCTTTCTGGCCTCTAATCCTTTCTATTAGTAAGATCATCCATGGTTTGAGTTGGATGGACTGAGGTAATCCATAAACTCAACTTATCAATGTTACAGCCGCCTAGATATCATCCTTTAAGTATCCCCGTCGGAGGTCTATTTTATCCAACTTATTCTTTGGGAGAGGTTTCTTGAGGTAGTCATTGTTTATAATTTCATAGGCTTCCTTTTCTTTGTTGTTGAACCATTGGAGCCCCTTTCCACTGTAGAAGTTATAAAACTCATCTATGCCTTTATGGAAGTGGAAGACCTCCTCTATGACATCTGGCTTTATTTCTAGCACCACCTGTCCTTTTATGTTTCAGACTACTCTTTCATCCAAGTTGTAAAGAATGGACAGGGTCATAATCAGCTCCGATGATGAGACAGCTATAGGGTGGGCTATTGCGTTCACCAAGCCAGTCTTCAGATCTCCCTGCAAGCTGGGAGCATTGTACCAAGAACTGGTCCCATTCTACATTCTAGATGTTAGTGTTAGTGATTTCTAGGTGTTTGTTCCCGACCTTTGAAGCTGGGGGATTCCCCTTATATTGGTATTTCATTGGAGACATTCTCTTTTGTTCAAGCATCACTACGAGGAGAATGCAATTATTAGTATCTTATTGAAGAGAAAACTAAAAGAAAACTGAATAAACTAAGAAAATAGAAGTAAATAGCTCCTTAAGTAGCCAGAAATGCAGATTTCACACTTTCATCCCTTTTAGGGTTTTGGACACCAAAAACCGGTTTGGAGTCTAAAAAGGTCAAAAGTGCAAAAAAGGCAACTGTTGGTGAGCAAGCTTCATTGGTCTTTTGACATGTGAACGACCAAAAGTTTCCATGGATGCAGAAATTCTGAAATGTGTGATAAACTCTGAAAGTCTAAAATCTAGCATTTTCAGTGATTCAGACTTGTCAGTGTTTCAGACCTTTTGGAGGTCTGAAAGGCCGAAAAGGCTGAAACTCTAATGGGAACTTAGGTGACTGACCAAAATGTGGTTTTCAGCCTTTTGGAGGCCAAAAACCTGTGACAAAGGCCACAAAAAAAAAACTGAAAACCTAACCTAGAAAACAAGGAAGATCTGACTCGACCCGATAGGGAGGGGTTCCCTGCCGAGTGTAAAGATGCCTCCAAGGCTCTAGGATACCAAGGAAGGTCAGCACAAACTGGGTCAGACAAGAACTAAGTGCAAAGCAAAAAACCCTAACCTAAACCTAAGAAGAGAAAAGAAAAAGATAAGCACGAGGTAGGGACCTATCTCAACTGAGCTAGGAGTAGAGGAAGATGACACAATGAAGCCAAAGGTGCTGGTCGATCAGGTTCCTGGGATCAAGGAAAAAATTTTGAAGTCATGGGCTCTCAAAATGTAGGAGACAAAAGAAAGAAAAGTGAGTGAATTAGGGCCCTGTTGCCAATTTATAACCCCGTGGGTGGAGTCGGTGCTTTCGGTGTTTTGGTGTCTAAAACACCAAAGTTCAGAAGTGGACATCTTTAGTATTTCAGTGTTTTTTGAGGTTGAAACACTGAAAGCATCAAATTTTAGCCTTTCAGCCATTTCGGTATTTCGAGGACTTTCCTCCTCTGAAAAGGCTAAAAGAGTCGAAAGGCCAAAAAATATGTCTTCTCTTTGTTTTAGTAAATTGGCAACCCTTCAATGAGACTGGCTTGCTTGAGACCAAGAAGAGGGTAGATGTGAGAAGACCAAAAGGACAAAAAAGGGGGGTCCCCATGGTCAGAGGACCAAAAATTGGGTGTGTGTTGTGGACACACAACAGATTGGACTCAAGGATCTGAATGCATTTAATGCGAAGGCATGGAGATCAAGAAGATTCTAAGGATGAAGATGAATTTTGTTTGAAGATCTACAATCATGAAAAGTCAAGTTAAAAATGTGAGATGAGATTAAGCGACAAAAGGAAAGTTGTGAGTTTAAAGAAAAGTGCAAGTCACAAGGAAAAGGTTAACCTCCTAACCGATTTGTAGATACATTGAATCAGTTCATAAGAGATGATCTAATGGTTGAGTACAATTGAAGGAAAATATAATCAATAAGATTAAGAGGAAAAATAGAGGCCTATATATTAATGAGTCTGTATGTTTATATAGAGATGCTAGCAAACTGAATAGTTGAAGAGCTATCGAGAAGAGTAGTGAAAGAGGTGGAGAGCCAGTACAGAGAAGAGAGGAATGAGTTTTTTATGCCAGTAGTTTTAGAGAGCGAATAAGGGATCTAATCAAGCAAAGGATAGTTGCAAAATCATAGATCAATTCAGATGATTGTTTCTTACTAATATTTTTAATAAAAAATCTCTTAACCGAGTGGACCTAATAAGTATTTTTGTAAATCCTTGAGAAAGGTAACATTCTAGGATGAATGTTTAAGCCCTTTGACCAGGCCACTCCTAACATGGTGAATATCTTAACAGATCAAAGTTAAATCCCCTAATAGGGTCACATCTAACAAATGTGTATTGTAATCTTTAATCAGATTGGCTCTTAACCGAGCATACTTCAGAAGAGTGTTTCTTTTTTTTGGTGACAATTCCCACTGAGGTTTTTCCCAAATTGGGTTTCCTCATTAAATATGGTGTTACATGTGATGATTGATAACTGTGGATTTTATTTGCTTATGTTAGATGTTTTTTATCAATTTTGTGAAGTGTTTAAAAGTTTTGGTTGTTATTGTTATTTGAATCACCGAGTTGAATTAGAGGTTTAATTTTAAAATGCTAAGTTTCAATATTTTCTGATTCACCCCTCTCTTAATAAACCATCATTTAGGAGGGTAAAAAAATAATTGGTATTAGATCTAGTGCTCCGAGAGGATAAAATTTTGAAGGTACTTGAGTTAAAGATCCATAGATGTATAAGAGGGAAGCACTGAAGTTGAATAGGAATAAATTATCTACATGGAAAGATAGAATGAGGCTTCACATATCTGGCATTAGATATTATGCACTAAATCATCTTGAAAATGATTACTCACCTCCACTGTTTTTTCCTTTGACACTTAAGCAGATAAGAGAAAGACAAGAACATACACAAGTGATGATTGAGATATCTTCTACTCTCACCAATCTAGAGTTCAATGATTTACATGGATGTGATACTACTAAGAAGATGTGGGATAGGCTTACACTAGTTTTTGTTGGAGATCAAAATTTTCATAAAGATAAGGATGAAACCTTAAGAGGAAATTTTGAATCAATGAGAATGAAAGAAGGAGAAAACATTACAGCATACAACACAAGACTAAAGGAGATTTCTATTTCTATTTGAGGTTCTGGTGGAACGATTGAAGAAGAAGACATTACAAGCAAGATTCTTAAAACACTACTACATATCTATGTCTTTCGTGTTAAGGAAATGGATGAATAGGTAAGTGAATAATCTACTCTTGTTGATGGTCTGAGGAAAGTAATGGCCTTTGTGATTGATTGATTCCTCATTCCAGTCAGCCATATATATTATACAAAAGGTTAGCAACTTGGAGTATCATGACCCTTCATGATATTTATTAATTACTAACTAATATAATTGGTTTACTTAACATCTCTTAACTAATCATCTGTAGAAGGAGTTTCTAAAACAATAAACATAATTAACTATTAAGAGTTATATGCATTAACATTACAGTCCATATTATAATCTGACTGTAATACTAATGCAGAGCATTACATAACTGATGTAATTATATTTAATTGTAATTCCATCAAACATCAAATCTATTGAAACTATATTTCAACACTCCCTCTTAGCAAAAGAAGATTTAAGTCAAACTCTCATTCATGACAATTTAAAACTAACAACTCAATGTTGTCTAGCCATGAGCATAATATTTGATACAGTCCATAACACATCATGACAATTTGAAACCAATAGCTTAATGTTGTCTAGCCATGAACATAATACATTCCAGAACACATCATGACAATTTGAAACCAACAACTTAATGTTGCCTAGCCATGATATGGTTATTACACAACAAGTAATAACATAGCATTCAAGATATCTGGCGCAATTCAGATCATTAACTTTGATAAAGCCATTCTTGACACTTGGTTAACTATTAACAAGATCATCACCTTGAAATAGTAACCTTAACACATAGAAGATCGTCACCTTCTCAAAACATCGATTGAAATATTGCAATATTTTATTTATTTATTTATTCGTGAATAAATTACAATTAATATTAGAACTTAGTTCTAATTTCTCATTTAGATTTAATCATACCAAGTTTTCTCCTAAAGTATTCTATCTTCACTCTTGCAAGGGGCTTGGTAAATATATCAACATTATATTCTTCAGTACTAATATACATCAACTTTATGATGTTCTGATCTACCATATCTCTTATATAATGATATGGAATCTCAATATGTTTAGATCGGTTATGGAAGATAGGATTAACTGATAATTTGATACAACTTTGATTATCACAATGGATAATAGTGGGTTTCAAGGGTTCTCCAAATAAGCCAAACAGTAATTTCCTTAACCATACTACTTCTCATGCTCCCATGGTGGCTGCCATGTATTCTGCCTTAGTTGAGCTTTGAGAAACTACTAATTGTTTCCTACTAAACCAAGAAACCATGGCTGACCCAAGACTAAAACAACATCCAGTAGTGCTTTTATGATCAGTAGGACTTCCAGCCCAATCAGAGTCTATATATCTGCATAGCTGAATCTCAAATTTTTCATACTTTATTCCAAGTCCAATAGTTCCATGTAAGTATCTTAAGATATGTTTAGTAGCCATTAGATGTATCCTTTTAGGTTCACACATAAAGTGACTTAATACATTAGTTGCATAGAAAATATCAAGACGAGTATTAAAAAGATACATGAGAGAGCCAACTATCTGTCTATATACTGTAGGATCTGCTGGTTCTGAACCTTCTGCTTCCATTTTGAGTTTGATTAAGTTTGTTTCCATAGGAGTTGCTAAATTTTTACAGTAAATCATTCCAAATCTAGTTAAGATATCAGTGGTATACTTTTCTTGATTTAGAAAGATGTAGTTTTCCTTTTGACTTACTTCCAACCCTAGAAAATAGTGTAAAAGGCCCAAGTCCATATCAAATTCAGTAGCAAGGTCTTGTCTCCATTTAGCAATTAGATGATCTTCACCTGTTATTAAAAGATCATCAACATAAAGAACCAATATGATCATATCACCTTTAGAAGTTTTGAAATAAATGTTAGGATCTGCCTCATTCTTGGAGTATCCTAGTTTAGTTAGATAGTTGTTTATTCTTTCATACCAAGCTCTAGGGGCTTGTTTAATCCATAGACAACTCTTTTAAGTTTCAACACATAATGTGTTTTTTCATGTGTAGTGAACCCTTCTGGTTGTTCTATATACACTTCTTATTCAATTGAACCATTCAGGAAGGATGTCTTAACATCCATCTGATGTATCTTCCATCCTTTAGAAGCTGCAATTGCAATGATGGTTCTTACTGAAGTATATCTGGCAACTGGTGCAAATGTCTCTTCGTAGTCAATTCTAGCTTTCTGTGAGAATCCCCTTACAACAAATTGAGCTTTATGTTTTTCAATGCTACCATCAGGTGCATATTTGTTTTTGAATAGCCATTTAGAAGAAACAACTGATTTACCTTTAGGTCTAGGTACTACATCCCAAACATCATTTTTTAGTATGGATTGATACTCTTTAATCATGGCATCTTTCCAGGCTTGACTTGCTAAGGCTTCCTTAGCATCAGTTGGTTCTTGATTTGTAAGCTCTGTTAACAATGTTGCATATCATTTTTGTGTTCTAGTTCTTTTATTTTCTTTGAACATTTCATCTGGTTACACATTGTTTTCTTCAAACATTTTCCTTTCCCATAGTGGTGTTTTCTTGTTATAGACATCTTCATCATTTAGATTTGGAGGTTCAAGTTCTTCTAATATATTCTCCCTCTCAATTTCAGTAGAGGGTCCTTCTTCTGATTCTAAGTTTTGATTATCTTTAGAATCTCTGCATGTAATGCTTTCATCAAATTTTACATCTCTACTTATTTCAACTAACCTTTATCCTGGAATGTATATGTGATATCCTTTGCAGTTTTCACTATAGCCCACTAGAATACCTCTTTTTCCAAATGGTTCTAGTTTGGTCCTTTTTTCTTTTGGAACATGAATATAAACTGGGCATCCAAGTATTATAAGATGACTTAAGGTTGGTTTGTTTCTAGTGAAAGCTTCTTCAGGAGTTATATCTTTTAGACTAGAGTGTGGACATCTGTTTTGTATATATACTGTAGTATTTGAAGCTTCTGCCCAAAATGAGACATGGATGTTTTGGTCATGCATCATGTCTTTAGCTGCTTCTATTATCATTCTGCTCTTTCTTTTTGCTACTCCATTCTGTTGAGGATTATATGGCATAGTATACTCCCTCTTAATCACAGTAGAATTGAAGAAATTTTAAAGATTTCAGCTGTGTATTCACCCCCATTATCTGATCTTAGTATTTTTATTTTCTTCCCTGTTTGATTTTCTGCTAAATTTTTGGAATCTTTGAACTTAGATAGTACTTCAATTGATTCTTTTAGCTTCAAGAAGTATATCCAGGTTTTTTGAGAGAAATCATCAATGAATATTATGTAGTATAGAGATCTAGTTAGGGAGGGTATTGACATGAGCCCACATAGATCAGAATGAATAAGTTCTAAAATTTCTTTAGACATGTGTTCACTAGAAGGGAATGAACTTTTAATATTTTTTCCTAGTGCACAACCTTTACAAATGCCAGAGTATTTTGATTCTATATTAGGTATTCCTGAGGTTATTTTCTTTATGATAGGTAGAGTACTATAACCTAGGTGGCTGAACCTCTTATGGCATAATTCATTGTTATGAGAAATTTCATGGTTTAATGCAACCTTTTGATCACAGAGCAGTTTATATAAACTACAATCTCTAGATCCTATTGTTACAAAAAAAATTATATTTGAATTTTTAGGACAAATAAGAAATTTATCTTCATTAAATGTGACTATATATCCTTGATCAGCTAGCCTTGAAATGGATATTAGGTTCCTTTTAATTCCTAGTACAAATAGAACATCTTTTAGATGTAATGTTACCCCGCTTCCTAGTTTGATTGAACAGGTCCCAATTCCTTTCACGTGGTAGGTGGAGTTATCATCAATGCTGACTTCTTCAGAAGAATGTCCTTCAAGATCTTCAAACTGATTCCTGAATCTAGTTATGTGTCTAGAAGCTCCACTGTCAATTATCCAGGTGTTCTTATTTGTATTAAGTTCACTTGATAATGCTAGAAAGAATAGTGAATTATCTTCTTTGGTTTTAGCTATATTTTCTTGTCCTTTATTTCTGGTAGGAAATTCTCTATGAGTGTGCCCATATTTGTCGCATCTGTAACACTGAACCTTCAATTTTTCTTTCTTATAAGATTTATTTGAGAATTTGGCATTATTAAAAAAAATTTGGTTTCTTTTCCTCTTGAAGAACTTCTTCTTCTTGTTGAAAGTATTTGTTTGTAGTGCTTGAATCTCACTTCCCTTATTAATCCCTCTGGATATCAACCGAGTTTCCTCTTGTAAGAAATCATTTTTGAGCTGGTCAAATTTAGGCAAAGGAGGCCTTCCATTGATACATTGAATAAATGACTCCCATGATAAACGTAATCCCCTTAGATCAATTAGGGAAAGATCAATATCATCAAATGCATTACCAATGGAGAATAGTTGATCCCTTATTTTAGTGGTTCTTAGAAAGTAAGATGTTATTGTTTCTCCCTTTTTCATTTTGATATTCATCATTTTTTATTTTAGAGTTAATATCCTACTTGTAGTATTTATCTCAATTGTATTTTGAATGGTTTTATAAATATCATAAGTAGATGTTGACCTCAATATGCCTGGTAATATTGAGTCTTCAACTAAGTCAATGATTAGCTTCTTGGATTTATTGTTTCATCTTTTCCAGATTGTCTTTTTTGTCTCATCTTCAGGTATTTTAGGTTCTTCCTCTATGTAGGATTCTAGTTCTAGTTCTTGCATCAATGTATTGATTCGAATCTTCCAAGAGACAAAGTTAGAGGCACCTTCAAGTCTTTCCTCCATCCTAAGTGTGTGGGCCATATTTTATAACCTTCAAGTATTAAACTTCCTAATTTCTTATTATTGAAGATACAATAGTTTTATGTGTCTCTACCAATAATTCCTGATAACTGGAATAATCTGAGTCTCTATCGTCAATTTAGATGTCTGTAGATTAATGAACTTCTGCCATCGATTTGAGTGCCTGCAAGTTAATCTGTCATCTATTAAATGTCTACAAGTTTAATGGGTCTCTGCCTAATTTATCCTTGATACAGTTGTAGAAATCGTAGATGCTCAGGTGTTGATGATCCTTGATGTGGATCGCTAATATAGATCACCTATGTCTATGTATATTGTAGATTGATTTATATTGCATATCGTTGGTTCCTAGATCATCGATGTCTTTACTTATTAATGCAAATTGAAGATGCCCTAGATATGGTCTACAAATTACCTATGTCTATTTTCTTTCTATCTTATTCACTTCTCCTAACTTGGCTCTGATACCATGTTAAGGAAATGGATAAATAGGTAAGTGAATAATCTGTTCTTGTTGATGGTCTGAGGAAAGCAATGGCCTTTTTGATTGATTGATTCCTCATTCCAGTCAACCATATATATTATACAAAGGGTTAGCAACTTGGAGGATCATGACCCTTCATGATATCCATTAATTACTAACTAATATAATTGGTTTACTTAATATCTCTTAACTAATCATCTGTAGGAGGAGTTTCTAAAACAATAAACATAATTAACTATTAAGAGTGATCTGCATTAACATTACAGTCCTGATTATAATCTAATTGTAATGATAATGCAGAGCATTACATAACTGATGTAATTATATTTAATTGTAATTCCATCAGACATTAAATCTGATTGAAACTATATATATTTCAAAAATTTGAACATCTGATATTCAAGATTTGAGATCCATTCCATAGATGGTTGTTACTTTGGATGCTACAATCAGTAAGGTAACTGCTTTTGAGCTGAATGATTTTGATAATTGTTTGACTGCTACTTCTAAGATTGAATCTACATTCAAATCATCTTTGAATATTGGAAAGTCTAGAGATTCTAGATATATTCATGGATATGCAAGTAGTTATAGTGAAATATTTTATATTTTTAAGAGTGAGCTTGAAGAACTATATGTTGAAGATGAAAAGAATTAAGCTGAGTTTGAAGCTTTATTGTCTAGGAGGCTACTGAGAGGTAAAGGAAAGTACAGAGGTAAGCTAGCTTTGAAGTGTTTTACATGCAATAAGATTGGTCACATAGCTTCTAATTGTCCTAACAATAATGAGAAGAAAGATAATAGAGATAACAACAAGACTACGAAAAGATTTAGAAGATTCAGAGACTTTAATAACAAAAGAAAGAAATCATGCTACATTGTCGAAAGAGGATCATCTAATGATGACACCGATAATGATGCAGAAGAATTTTTCTATGTTTCTATTAAAGATGAGTTTGATGAAGAAATATATGTTGAAGAAAAAACCCTAATGTCACATGTAAGTAAAAATGATACATGGATTATTGAAAGCGGTTTCTAACACCATATGACTAGTGATACTGATAAGTTTATTAATTTGAAAGAGAATAATGGTGGTAATGTTAGATTTGGAAATGATGCCCCATATCCTGTGAAGGGAAAAGGTTCTATTATTTTTCTGAACAATACTAAATGTGATCTAAAGTTTATTGGGTTGAAGGTCTGAATTATAATTTGTTGAGTGTGGCAAAGTTAAATAATATAGGTTACCGACTTGAATTTAAAAACAAGAAGGTTAAAGTATTTGATCAGAAGGGAAGTTTGATTGGCATTGGAGGACAATCTAAAGGTAACTTATTTTACCTTGATACATCCATGAAGAGTTGTCAATTTCCTAAGATTGAATATGTATGGCTATGGCATAAAAGGCTATGTCATGTTAATTTTGACAACTTAATCAGAGTAAGTAATATAAATAGAGTAAGAAGTCTATCAAGTCTAGACAAACCTAAGAATTAATGTGTAAGGGATGTCAAGTAGTTAAAATGACTAAATAGAGCTTTAAAAGAAAATCTTATACTACACAAGGTATTTTGGAGTTAGTACACACCGACATATGTGGTCCCATGAGAACACAAAGATACTATGGAGATAGATAATTCATATTATTTGTTGATGATTATTCTAGAATGATGTCGATTATGTTTCTAAAAGAAAATTTTGATGTATTCCAAATATTTAAGTGGTACAAGTCTATAGTTGAAAAAGAGACAAGGAGATAGGTGAAATTTCTAAGATCTGATAGAGGCGGAGAGTTTACATCTGATAAATTTACACTCTTCTTCAATGAACACGGTATAAAGAGGCAGATGCCTACACCAAGGACACCACAATAGAATGGTATATCTTGAAGGATAAATAGATCCATTGTGGATTGTGCTAGAACACTGATGATTGAGAATGGAATTTATCAAACCTTCTGGAGAGAAGCAGTCAACATTGCTACTTATACACTTAATCGAGTACAATTGATGAAGGGAACTAACAAGACACCTTATGAGATCTGGTATGGACACAAACTAAATGTAAGTTACTTCAAAGTATTTGGAAGTAGGTGTTATACCCTGAAAGATGCAAGAGATGGTAAATTTGACTCTAAAGGAGATGAAGGAATATTCTTGGGATATTCTACTAAGAGCAAAGCCTACAAATGTTTGAATAAGAATACTAACAAAATTGCAGAAAGTGCAAATATGAGGATTGATGAATTTATAGAGAAGAATGATGAAGAAAGCAAGAAGGAATCCAAGGATTATCAAAGATTTGTTTATTTACAAACTGAGATTCCTGACACCTTACCAAAAGTACAAACTAAGGAAGAAGATGAGTAGAGAGAGCTTCCATCAAATGATGGAAATGAAGAGATACCAATGACTACTAAGCCTGAGTTGGCAAAGTATGTAAAGAGACACCACTCACCAAGTAAAATCATTGGAGACAATATTACTGGAGTTATGACAAGAAGTCAGGTAAGAGAAAACACATGCTTAATATCTTAAATTTAATTGAGAAAAGTAAAAGATGCATTAGAAAGTGAAGATTGGATGAAAGAAATGAAGGAAGAGATGGATCAAATTCAAAATAATAATACATGGACTTTGGTACAGAGACCAAAAGACAAGAATGTTATTGGTACTATTGAACACCTAGATTTACACCCTTGCCCAAGCTCTCGTAGTCTTGGTAATCTAGTGTAACATGGGAATTGTCTCAAGGTTGTGGGAGCTTTTTCTAACCGAGACAAGACCTCCAGGTTCTAGGTTGGTTCCTCTTGATATGTCACCCAAATTTTCTTCCTAACATAAGAGTAAATTCTTGAGGGAAAAGGGATAGAAGGAATGTATGAAAGGGAAATAACTTAAAGCAAATTATCCTACTAGGTGATACACCGAAGGTAACTTGAATCATAACACATTAACTAATCCCAACTTGAAACCTTGGATCTAACAGAACACAACCTTCTAGATAGGCTTGCATAAGTATTTCATAGAGAGGTTTGAGATAAATAGAGGCTATTCAGGGAAAGAAGTGATTTCACAAAAAAATAGCATATTCACTATAAGTAGACACGGACTATGACCTACAAACAAACATCCACTTCTACAACTATCTACAGGAATGAGGCAAAATGACAAGGGACTGAAGAATATCCTCAAACTCATCTAAATCAGATCATCCACAATAGTACACAATATTGTAGAAAGAAAGAGGGCTTAGGAACTCCAATATTTCTCTGAAAAATCATTCAATATATTCTAACTCAATAAGAGAAATTCAGACAAGAAAGCCCAGGGACAGAGAAAATGTCACAAAAAGCCTTTGCAATATCTGAATATCAATGAAAGATTACAGACTGTAAAAGTCAGAGGGCAGAAAAAATGCCACAGATAACTTCTAAGAAAGGAAAACTCTTATTTTTGTGCTCCCACTGACTATGCCAAAACTGTTATCTGGTAGACAAGGTGGGGTATGCTGAAAATGACCACTTTCTGGTCTGTATTTGATCCTGAAAACCAGTATGCTCTTAGAGAGATGAACTTATTGCTTTTATCTCCTATCCCACCAGGCGTGCCAGAATTGTTGAACACCTAGATTTGCACCCTTGTCCAAGCTCTCATAGTCTTGGTAATCTAGTGTAACATGGGAATTGTCTCAAGGTTGTGGGACCTTTTTCTAACTAAGATAGGACCTCCAGGTTCTAGGCTAGTTCCTCTTGATATGTCACCCAAATTTTCTTCCTAACATAAAAATAAATTCTTGAGGGAAAAGGGATAGAAGGAATGCATGAAAGGGAAATGAATGAAAGAAAATTATCCTAATAGGTGATACACCGAAGGTAACTTGAATCATAACACATTAACTAATCTCAGCATGAAACCTTGGATCTAATAGAACACAACCTTCTAGATAGGCTTGCATAAGTATTTCATAGAGAGGTCTGAGATAAACAGAGGCTATTCAGGGAAAGAAGTAATTTCAAAAACAATAGCATATTCACTATAAGTAGACACAGACTATGACCTGCAAACAAACATCCACTTCTGCAACTAGGTATAGGAATGAGACAAAATGACAAGGGACTGAAGAATATCCTCAAACTCATCTAAATCAAATCATCCACAATAGTACACAATATTGGAGTTCTTGAGCCCTCTTTCTTTCTGCAATACTGTGTACTATTGTGCATGATCTAATTTAGATGAGTTTGAGGATATTCTTCAGTCCCCTATCATTTTGTCTCATTCCTGTACCTAGTTGCAAAAGTGGATGTTTGTTTGCAGGTCATAGTCCGTGTCTACTTATAGTAAATATGCTATTGTTTGTGAAATTACTTCTTTCCCTGAATAGCCTCTGTTTATCTCAGACCTATCTATGAAATACTTATGCAACCCTATCTAGAAGGTTGTGTTCTATTAGATCCAAGGTTTCATGCTGATATTAGTTAATGTGTTATGATTCAAGTTACCTTTGGTGTATCACCTAGTAGGATAATTTGCTTTCAGTCATTTCCCTTTCATCCATTCCTTCTATCCCTTTTTCCATAAGAATTTATTTTTATGTTAGGAAGAAAATTTGGGTGACATATCAAGAGGAACCAGCCTACAACCTAGAGGTCTTCTCTTAGTTAGCAAAAGGTCCCACAACCTTTAGACAATTCCCATGTTACACTAGATTACCAAGACTACAAGAGCTTGGGTAAGGGTGCAAATCTAGGTGTTCAACAGGTACTAAGTAGATTTTCAAAAATAAGTTGAATGAGCATGGTAATGTAATAAGAAATAAAGCAATATTAGTTTGCAAGGGGTACGCACAAGAAGAAGGAATAGACTATGGTGAAACTTTTGCACTTGTTGCTAGATTAGGACTTAGAATTCTACTAGCATATGCGGCTTATAAGGGATTCAAATTTTATCAAATTGATGTTATGTCTTCATTTCTGAATGGTATTCTTGAATAGGAAGTATATATTGAACAATTTGAAGGATTTTTTGAGAATACTAACCGAGACATGGTATTCAAATTACACAAAGCATTGTATGGCTTGAAACAAGCACACTGAGAATGGTATGAAAGATTGCATTCATATCTAATCAAAATAGGATTTCAAAGAACTAGTGACAACAACAATGTATATCTGAAACATGTGATAATACTAACAAAGTTTTAATTGTTGAGATATTTTTTGATGACATTATCTTTGGAGGCAATGACACATTGTGAAAATATTTTGCTGAGGAGATGAGAAAGGAGTTTGAAATGTCTATGATTGGAGATATTAAATTCTTTCTTGGAATTAAAATTCAACATGTAAAGGATGGGATCTATATTACACAATCAAAATATATCAAGAAGATCCTAAAGACCTTTGGTATGGATGACTCAAAACCGGTTAGAACATCGATGGTCACTGGCTGCAAGTTATCTAAAGAAGATGAGTCAAATAAAGTCAATGTGACACTTTACCGATCTATGATTGGTAAGTTGCAATATGTAGTGCACAACAAACCTAATATTTGTCATGCAATAGTGATTTTTGCAAGGTTTTCTTCCAATTTGAAGGAAACACATATGTTTGTAGTTAAGTGAATTTTTAGATATCTAAAAGGAACTGAGGATTTCGTCCTACTATACAAGAAAGGAGGAGACTTTGACTTGAAAGTCTACACTGATTTTGATTGGGCTAGAAACATTGATGATAGAAAGAGTACAAGCGGAGGAGCTATCTTTCTAGGAGAAAGGCTAGTTACATGGATAAGCAAGAAACAAAGTTGTATATCATAGTATACTTTTGAGGCTGAGTATGTTGCTGCAACTATGAATTGTGCAAATATTGTGTGGATCAAACATCTACTAGAAGGTATGCAAGAGGAGATCACCGATCTCACCACTATATAATGCACTCAAAGACCAAGCACATATCTATCAAGTATCATTACTTGAGAGAACAAGTACAAGAAAAGCATGTAATGTTGGAATATGTGAATTCAAAAGAATAGCTTGCTGACATATTCACCAAACCACTACCAAAGGATTCTTTTGAGTATCATAGAGGTAAATTAGGGGTCCTACCCCTATCCAACATTCAGTAATGCAAAAGACATGTTGCATCAATTCTAGGATACATTATAATATCCAAGTTTTGAGTTGATGCTAGTGATCACACTTTAGGTGATACCTAAAGTTGTGAAAGGATTTATGTATGCAAACAAAAGTCAGTACATGCAAGGTATGATTCACTTCCTGGACAAGATTTTGGGAGTATGGATCTTTGGTATTATTTTCAAAGAGGGAGGATTAAGTAATTGATTAATACACAAGGGAGAAGTAATGGATGAATACATAAGTGAAGGAGACCGGTGACATGCAACTGATTGAATGTTTGATAATGTTAAGTTGAAGATAATGCAAGGCATTAAATCAGTTAATGGTTTGTATTTTCATTGTTTTCAACTTAATATCATCTGTACGGTCATGTACATAATGCCAAAGACTTCAAAGAATCAATGGAAAAAAGGTTATGCTTTCAGCAATGCATAAAAGTCATTTATTCACTAAGTGACAAACAACACTGACGGAGTGCACACCAATGGTCAAAGCAAAGAAAAATAGTCACAGTGATACCCAATGAGTTAAATTATAGTGTTGCCTAATGAAGAAAAACCATAGGATGCCCGATGAGCAACGTTAGAAGGTTGCCCGACAAGTGAAATTCCAATGATGCCCAATAGACGGAGATCACGAAGCTAACTGGAGTCTCGCTGATAGAACTGTCAGTTGTCACTGACAACTAACTACAAAGGTGACAAACGAAACAGAGAGTTTAGAAAACAAAAAAATATCTAGCTGGAAAGAGCTAAAGATAGACTTAACTGGTTGTTTTATTTATTTTATTTGACTAGAGTTAAGTGATTGGTTTAAAGATGATTTGTATAGTTGGCAAGAAGATAATTACGAGAAAAATTGGGAGTTATGCTTTAAATCTAATTCGCTTGATTATTTTTCATGCCAAAAATCAAGAATCAAGAAACAATGAATATCATGTCTATATAAGAGACAAGCTTAATTCATTTACGAATGGGATTAAGGGGAGTGAATAGAAAGAGGATGTTGAAGAGAACCTGATGAATAATAACTTCATACAGTCCTGATAAATCAAGCTGAGGGAGAGCTAAGGAATTCTGCAGACATCAATGAACAATGAGCACAGCATCATAAAGAAGAAAGTGTGGAGCACAAAGAATTGAATTGATACATTTATCAGAGAGGTAATGTAGTTAAATAGATCTGAAAATCTCAATTCAAAGTTGCAATATGAATAGGTCATAGTGTTTTAGTTTAACCATTGAAGCATCAAGTCTCTTAACTGAGAAGGACTTAATAGTCTTCTATATATTGAGGTACATCCCAAGGAGCGCCAAAAAGGTTAATTCATGAAAGTAGCATTGGACTTGCCTGATACCTATTAACAGTCTAAGAAGGAGGCTGATTCAAGGATGGTAGCAATAGATGCCCGATACTAAGTGACAACCTCTCTGTATAAAATCCTCTAAAAATGTCACACTTAACCATGTGTTTGTAACCTTTAATAGGGGTGGCTCCTAACAGGGCTCACTTCAGAAGAGTGAAAATTTGGGGTACCGGTCCCAGTGGTTTTTCCCCTAACAGGGTTTCCATGTTAAAAATTCATGTTTTATGTGTGTATGATTCATTTCTTTATTGTTTTATATATGACATAGTTAACACTGGATTGATCAATATACTCTGCTTATTTACTAAATTTTGGTAAATATTTATACTGCTTATCGGTAATCAAGAAAGAAAAAGGATTGATAGAGAACACTGACAGACAGTTAATCAATATTAGTATTTCATGACATACATCTTGTAGGGACATAATAATATAAGGTTTATTGATTGGTGGTTAAGTTTGAAGGATAAATTTTGAAGCCACTAATTCACCCCCACCCCCCTCTTAGTTATTACTAACAATTGGTATCAGAGCTTGTATGCTTAGAAAGGAAGGTTTCAAGACCAAAGTCAAGATCACAAGATGAATAGATGAGATGTGCCCAAGTTGAACAAAGACAACTTTGCTTCATGGAAAAGTAGGATAAGACTCCACTTATCAGGTATTGGTAATGATGTTACTCAATTCCTAGATATTGAATATGTTTTTCCCATAGGATCATTAATAGTAGATCAATTGAGAGAGAAGCATGAACACAACTACATGGTCATAGAGCTTTCTTCCTCACTCTCTGATGCTGAATTTGAAGATGTCAAGGATTGTAAAACTACAAAGAAGATGTGGGACAAACTGAAGCTTCTACATGGAGGTGATACAAATGTTCTGAGAGCCAAGGCAGAAAGCCTTAGAGTAAAATTTGATGATCTCAGAATGAAAGAAGGAGAAAACATCACACAATACAACACAAGAATAAAAGTAGTCAATACTATACAAGGAGTTGGAGGTACACTTGAAGAGGAGATAGTGGTAAGTAAAATCTTAAGAAACTTACTGCCTATATATGCTATTAGAGTTTCTTCCATTCAAGAAATGAGAGTAGTAGCAAACAATATAGTTACTCTTGATAGTTTAATTGGTAGACTGATTTCATTTGAGATGAATAACTTTGATAATAGTGTCTTACC
>MU228250.1:2753612-2769990 GCA_018584345.1 Thuja plicata | reverse complement strand
CACCTATTTAGGTGGAAGATGATATTCCCATTTTGGAGGCAAAATGAGAATTTTGGAATTCCAATTCCATTTTTTTCCAAGGACCCAAACATGGAATTTGGCATTATCCAGAATTAGATAATGCCAATTTCGGTCCAATTCCTGCTTCCAAATGGGCCCTATAGTCATTCTTTATGTTTGCTTTATTCTATATTTGGTCTGTTTGTTAGCCCTCTTAAGTAGAGTCCAAGGTTGGGATAATATGGTTTTGAAGAGGATTTATTTGGCTTCCTTAATTTGAAAGAGGTAATAAAAAATTTATGTAGAGATACAAATAACAAGATAAATAAGCCTATAATTAGGAATTCTTCTAGGTTAAATATGATTTATTTAGTCAAATGGATTTCTATATAAAATCTAACCCATTTGATGTTTTACATTCTTATGTAAAATCTTGACTATTTAGTGCTGTAGATTTTTATGAGAAATTTGATCTTTTTAGTCTTGTAGTTTTGTTTTATTTTTGGTTGTTAAATCTGATTTAATTAGTGTGGTGGATCTTTATGTATAATGTGATCTAATTGTGGTTGAAGATTTAATAATTGATAGTAAAGAGATTTAATAAATATATAGCTAATATAGATAAGAATCATATAATATTAGGTAACTATAATTAGTTGTAATGTTGCCATATAAAATGATTTGTTATTTAAGTTGTATTAGGCATAACTATAAATTCATCTGTCAAAGAATAGTATGCTATTAAAGATGTTTCACAATCCTTGTTAAATACACTACTATTAATTACAATAAGAAGTAACCATTATTA
Source organism: Thuja plicata (assembly GCA_018584345.1). Lineage (NCBI taxonomy): Eukaryota > Viridiplantae > Streptophyta > Pinopsida > Cupressales > Cupressaceae > Thuja > Thuja plicata. The sequence continues at coordinate 2,769,182 of MU228250.1, read as the reverse complement.
AAAACAAGAAATGTATGATTACTCTTTCAATATGTTTTAGAAAGTGTTATTCAATCTCTTCAATTGATGAGGAATCTTTATATTTTTTTTGAGTTATATGGATTATCAATAATTAGAGTGGGTACTAAAATATTAGATTAATATGTAACTAGATATATGTATTATAAATGTGTTTATTGTAGAATTTTCCTAGTAACCTCCTATTGTTTGTCTTTTATGACTAGAATCAAAGATGTATGTTGCTAGATTTTCTTGAAGATACATATAAGTATTAGAGTAATTAAATAAGTTATACATACATACTCATATTTGAATATGGAATATCTAAGGATGTGAAACTTACATTTGTCATATGTTGTTAGTATTATTGTACAATACCATAGTAGTTAGCTTCATTTAATTGTCTTATATCATCTATAGTAATGTAGGAGGTTAGCATAGTTTGAGATCAACCCTTTTATGTTCCCATATCCTCCTCTTGGTCATTTTTTTGTGCTTATAAATACTTTTGTAATATTTTTTATACACTTGCATACACTTATGGGATTGTGCACACTCATATCTCTATAAGTTATTAGTAGTTGAAGTTTAAATTGATGATTATGTGCATGTCATACTTTCTTATAGTTGCTTATTATTAGGGTTATTCACTTGTAGACATCTTCTTTGTTGTATTAATCATTCTTAGTCTAATTTTGGATAACTTGTTGATCATTGGTTTGCATAACTAAGTTTATCATCAGGAATAGAGGAGGTGTTTGATCATGTCTCATGTTTTCATGAGGTTGTTCAAGTCTTTGGAGATTGTGAGGATTAGGATAATATTGATTATAATAGTATTTCAGGGTTTATTTATATTTCATTTATTTTCTACCTTGTAGGGTATTTCAGTTGATCTTTTAATTAAGGTGGATTCATGGATATTATATTAGCATGGGTTAAACCTTATCCTAAGTTATGGATTAGTGAAAAGGTATCAACTAAGTCTAGGGCTTTGTCCCTATTCCACCTAAGTGGGTGGCAACCAATGGGAAAACTGTCTGGGGAATGGGACCCTAGAAAGGGTTGTGTACCTACTTTTATGATTTTATAGAGGATTTGATATTGGAAAATTTGAACTACGATGTCTCTAAGCGGGAACATAGGCAAGGCCATCAATGATGAGTCCCCGAGACTTAGGTCCAGTCCCTTAGGGTTTGTCTATTGGTATTTGTTATTCATCCTAATAAAAATATGAGAAAGGTTATATTTGTGATCACATAATTAATTTTGATAACTCTTGTGACTTGCATCTAGTTTGATACATGTGTGCAGATATAGGAATTGAAAAATATGATGGAGGAACAAGGTCAAAGCAAACTTCAGGTACATAATGGTATTATTTATTTGTATCTTATCTTGCGCTAAAAGGTTATCATAAGAATGTTTCAGCTTGGTGTTTAAGGTGAACATAATTGTAGCTCTTCTTAGTATTAGTCTTTCTTGAGATTTTATATTAATTCAATACAATGTATAAGAAAAAAATGTTCCGCATGTTTTGTTGAGAAATATGCCCTTGAGCCGAGGCTCACTCGGTGGGGTACTATAGGGAAAAAGCCTAGTTACCGAGCAATGAGAATTGTTAGTTGGTCGAGAAAAGAAAAGATAGTCACCAAGCGATGTTGAAAATTGACCAAGGTCAGTTACCGAGAAAGGTTGGTAACTGAGTGAATTCAGACACCGAGTGAAGATAGTCACCGACTCATCTACCATAGAATAGAATTTGAACAGAGATTTGATTCAAGGATATAAACACATTTAATGTGAAGGCATGGAGATCAATAAGATGCTAAGGAAGAAGATGAATTTTGTTTCAAGGTCTATGGTCATGAAAATTCAAGTTCAAAATCTGAGATGAAGATCAAGCAGCAAAAGGAAATTTGTGAGTTCCAAGAAAAGTACAAGTCACGAGGCAAAGGTTAACTACCTAACCGAGTTGGGGATACATTGAGTTACTTCATAAGAGATGATTTGATGGTTGAGCACAATTGAAGGAAAACCTAATCAATAAGATTAAGAAGTAAAATAGAGGCCTATATATTGAAGAGGTTGTATGTTTATATAGAGATGCTAGTGAATTGAATAGTTGAAGAGCTACCGAATAGAGTAGTGAAAGAGGTGGAGATCCAGTCTAGAAAAGAGACTGATGACTTGTTGATTCCAGTACTTTCAGAGAGAGAACAAGGGATCTAATCAAGAAAATGATAGTTGTAGAATTACAAATCTTTTCACTACAATGTTTCTTACTAATCTTTGTAACAAAAAATATCTTAACTGAGTGGACCTAATAAGTAGTTTTATAAATCCTTGATAAAGGTAACATTCTAGGATGAATCTTTAAGCCCTCTGACTATGCCACTCCTAATAGGGTGAATATCTTAATAGATCTAAGTTAAATCCCCTAACAGGGTCACATCTAACAAATGTGCATTATAATCTTTAACCGGATTGGCTCTTAATCAAGCATACTTCAGAAGAGTATTTATTTTATGGGTGACAATTCCCACAAAGTTTTTTCCCAAATTGGGTTTCCTTGGTAAATCTTGTGTTACATGTTATACTTGATAACTATGGATGTTATTTTCTTATGTTGTATGTTTTTTATCAAGTTTGTGAAGTGTTTACAAGTTTCAGTTGTTGTTGTTATTTGAATCATCAAGTTGAATCAAAGGTTTAGTTTTAAAGTGTTATGTTTCAATATTTTCTGATTCACCCCCCCTCTTAGTAAACCATCATTTAGTAGGTTAAACCAACACCAACCAATTTTTATGCCTCCAACTCAACTTAGACTCTTCAACTAGACCTATTAGTCAATTAGGCCTTCAAAATCACCTTTGTCCCATTTCCTCCCACACTTCCCTAAACACTTTCAAAACTAACCACTATTCCAAATACCCTTTTAAGATTTTTTCAAAATACCTAAATATTTGTTACTATTACTTAGGGTCAATCTTTCAAAAATGTTACCTTTCCGAGTTTCTAGGGGCAAATTAGCCCTCTTTTTCAAAGGAACTATATCAAATACTTGTCCCCAAACCTTATAACTCCCAAAAATATTGTTTTATAATCCAAATCAAAGGATTCTCAAGTCAATTTAGACTTATGACTTTGTTTGATACAAAACTCCTAGAACCCTTGTCAATTCACCCCTAGGATAGGGCTTCTTGGTTATCCCACTTCCTGTCATTTCTCTGACCCAAAAAAAATTTTAAATAGCTTCACTAGGATATGTAATAACACAGTCCAATGTAAAATATGGTATTCTTAAGACATATTTCTCATATTTATAAGCATATCAGTGTTTCATGTACTTCTAACTGTCAAAACTCGGTGATCACCCATTCATCTTCAACTTTTTTGCAAATATAAGGTCAGTATCATATTTTGCATGTCATAGGGAATTCAATCTATGAGTAACAGATGGCTATATTTATAGAATAGTCACAATCCCCATGAAATCTATCAAAATTGTCAACAAAATGGATTCCCTAAGTCTGTCAGCAATATTTATTGAATTCAGAATGTTTTGAATCACAAAATCATCTAAGGAGTTTAGAAAATTTTAATCCTTACTTCCTATTCATTCACAAATAAAATCAAATGAAAACAATTAGATAACCATCCCACAGCATAAAATATTTGTCTTTATTGTGTTTCCTGTCACAGTTTGTACAAATGATTCTCCAATCACACACCTCTATCCATTCATGCCTTACACAGGCCTTTCATAGTGTTTGGCTAACTTCCACAACCAATTTTAGTCAATTTTAATAGATTAAATCCCCTAATACATTGTTTAATTATCATTCCCACCTAAAGCTAACTAGCCGTAACATTTAAAAATTAAAATTTGTAACTTATTAACTAATAACTCCTAATTTCCTAAAATTATGAAATTGATCCTTTTAGGATCCTATTACATCATGTAGGTTACAATACCCCTTTTCCCCCCATTTTCCTTATAAACCCTACGGATTACATAGTTTGTTCCAATGTTCCTTTTAGGACCATTAGGACATTTTTATATTACATCTGTATTATTACTATGTAAATCCATTATTGACTCCACTATTGCATAGTTAACTCTAAGTGTCCCTTCAATGCCTCATTTTTCTACATGGGTCCTCATGTATGTGTTTTTATGCTTGGGTACTCTTGCACCATTAATATGCATTGTTGATCTTATAAACCTTATCTATAAAAGGCAGTGTTTTCCTCCTTTCTAAAGTTAGTGGTTAGTAGACATTAGTAGTTGGCAGTTGCAAAATAGCAATAGGAAGTAGAGATTGTTGTAAACAAAATTTGAAGCTAATACAAGTGAATCAATGAACTTATCATGTCTTTATTGTGTTCTTTTGATGCATGTGTGGTTTCTATTCTTCAATGTTAGTTTCAGTTTAGTGATTTTGATTGAGAAATGTGAATATATTTGATTTGTTTTTAGTTCATACCATTTATCTCTTAGTGGTACAAGTTATAGTGTATGGTTAGTATGAACCCAATTACAAAATTAGTTCAATTGTGAATGCATATTGAGTTATGCCAGTATTGGGTACTTAAATGTATGCTTACAATATAAAAGTTTTTCATTTGAATTTGAATATTACACTATCTATGTGGTATTGTAAGTAGTCTAATTAAGAAGAAAATAGCTTATGGGATATATCTATCTGAAGCATCATCCATTATTTTCATTGTCGTTAGGATTTAGAGCCTTATTTATATTTTTAACCCTTATCCCTTTTTAAATTATTTTGAAGTAGTTTAGTAATATTAATAAAGTGTTATAAAGGATTTGAAGATCTTAAAATACCTAGAAAATTAGAGAATATGAAGCTCTATCATTAGAATTTGAAGGAATCTAAAGTATTATCATGAGGAATGGCTATATCATAAATCATCTCAGTGAGAGTTGCATTTACAATCCAAGAATATTTTTGTAATAACCCTCATGATTATGAGTGCATCACATCATCAATTAAGTCTATCTGATTTAATTAAAGACCTAACAAAGAGAACCTTGGGGTCATATCAATCAATTGAGCATATCATAATTTGTGATGGTCTTTTAACAATAGAGGATAGGATTTATTTCATATATTTTATTCTATGTTGGTGGCATGAAAACACCCTCATCAACATAAAATGGTGCTAGAAGGAGGGTTTTTGTAATTCATTCTTGGACTACTGTGCATGCATCTCTCTCCATATATTAGAAAATCCTAAAAAACTAGAAAACCAAAAAACTAAAAATTTCTTCAATCAAGATGGAAGAATGAAATTTTCATGTCTCATGTTGTGAAGCAAGTCATGTCATTAATATCTTTCATCTTTATGAAATATTGAACAAGTATCTTTATCCTTGGATTTTGTCCCTTTAAGCATTTCCTAATATATGTAGGATTCATAATACCATTGGTCATAGTGAGTTGTGTTACATCACTTTCTTGTTTGGGATGAATTTATCCTTACAAAGAAAGAAATTATTTTGGGAAGTACATAAGCATGTCAATTATATAAAAGTACATGAATATTTATTTATCATCCCATGTGTTAAGAGTGAAACCTTTCCTAGAGATGATATTTGATCAAAAGCTAGTTGATCATAACCTTTTATGCAAAACCATAACTTTCTTTTTGCCACATAGATTAGTAGTAACCCAGCTCCTATCTCAATCAAATATTATTACCATTTGGAACATAATTTAATTTCTATACAAAATACCTCCCTAGTTCCCATATGCTCTTGATTACCTACTATAGGAAATCAATCCTAATCCTAACAATAATTACCATTGATAAATAAGAAATAAAATCCTTTTTCAATAAAAAGTTAAAAATATTCCCAATAATAAAGAGAATAATAACAAATCACATGAAAAATGCAGTAATCCATAGTACTCTCTCTCATACATCGGAGGCCTTCTTAGAAATATATATAGTTTGTCAATTGAACACTCAAGTCTACAAATCATGATTATTATCAATTTATGTCATCAAGGAACAAACAACATAAATGGTAAGGAGAACAACTTTAGTCAACCATATGTAATGCTCTCAGCTTATAAGAACATACTGTAATGAAAAAATCTATCCAAATTTCCTTAATAACATGATACATGAAGGCATATGATAACCAGTTATCATCGAAAGCCATAGGGATCAAATCTGATAATATTTAAAGCTTGCTTATCCGAATCCATTTCAATCCTAATCCAAGATCAAATCTAAAATTTTAGACAGTCACATGGTGTAAGGTGGAGGTGTAAGAACATAATCTAAATAAACACTAATTAGAACAAATCTATAGCTAAAAATGAGCCAAACTTAACTATGAATATATTAGTGCCTGTGTGTGTGTGTGTGTGTGTGTGTGTGTGTGTGTGTGTGTGTGTGTGTGTGTGTGTGTGTGTGTGTGTGTGTGTGTGTGTGTGTGTGTGTGTGNTATGTATATATGTGTGTGTGTGTGTGTGTGTGTGTGTGTGTGTGTGTGTGTGTGTGTGTGTGTGTGTGTGTGTGTGTGTGTGTGTGTGTGTGTGTGTGTGTGTGTGTGTGTACACATGCTCACGTGCGCACACACAGACACACATATAAATTAATTAATTAAATCAAATCATCAATAGGAACTCAAATGAATAACAAGTAGAAAATCACAATGCAAATCACAAGCTGAGAGATCCTTTCCAAAATCTAGGAGACATAACCCACAACATATAGAGATTAAATAGAAGGAAGGAAGAAGACACAGAAAAAGAAAAAAGAGATCACTAAGAAAACCATATGTATTATCTAAAAATGAATCTGAATTACTATATACATACATACATACATACATACATGCATACATACATACATACATACATATATATATATACATATATATACACACACATGCACACGCGCGCGCACACACACACACACACACACACATATATCAAGACACCAATAGGAAACGAGAAGGAAACAGTGACAGAAAACATCAAAGGAGCCATACCATATGTTTGCAATTAAGCATCACGACCATATCCAATATATAGCTTTATATATAAGAACATCCTTCATATATACAGGTATTCAAAAGGAGCATAAAGATTTTTCATAATGAAAATACCCTACCAAGTTTCTAACCAGGGTTATAGATGTAAGTATTCAAAAAAGGTATCAAGATTGTCTATAATGAGAAAAACATTTTGAGCATAAAAAAAGAGTCTAAGATAACTAGAATGCCATATTATCATCAAAATTGGCCTACCCTAAAAGATGTTATATTAGTCTACTATCTTAATCCTTTTTTCCCTTTCTGTCAACCTTCCCATCCTCAATCTTGGTCATAGTTTATCCTTCTAGATTTTGTGCTAGATTACTCCATCCATGTTTGTTTTTCTTACTAGCTCAAGCACTGGATTCCCTTTTGGATACTTCTTTGTCAATATCGTCATTCAAGAATGAGACATTTGGGATGTTGACTACTTCCAGATTAATGTTGATACCTTCATCTTCTAGATACTTATCAAACCAATGGGTATTATCAGGCCTCTTTATGTGATATAACCAGAGTATAAAATTTAGGTTGCAGGAGATTTTAGGTTTCCTTGTTTCAAACTTGTCCCAATTTTCAATATCCAATATTGTATATTTAGGGACCAATTTGTTTCTTCACATATGCATTCCATAGAGCCTTTTTTGGGGGATAGTTAGGTCTTCATATATATTGATGAAAACTCTTATAAGGTCCATCAAGATATCACCTATGAAAATGCTTTTGCAAATTTTCTTCACAATTTCTCTATCCTTTTCAAAAAAACATGGCTATCGCCAAGAAAATGAAAGCTATGTCTGAATTTTCCCTAGTGTGGTCCTCATTTAAAATATATTCATCACCAAAGATTCACATTATAGCCCTAATAACCAGATCATGGGAGAATTTCACTATACCTCTTAGTTGATCCTTAGTGATAGCCCCATCCAAATCCATATGTTGCTTCTTGTATAATAATTTAACTGGGGTGTCCATTGTGAGTCACAAGTATGATATACTTAAAATATGGGAGGAGATTATAAAGGAAAAGGATGAGGCTCTAGATAGTTGTGTTAGGATTAAGGAACACCAAGAGGGGGGGTGAATCAATATTGTAGTATTCTTCAACTTCTTAAACTGAGACTACAAATTAATACAGAAAGTAAATGCAAGTAAACCAATCAAGATACACAACATAAACATCATAAAACCATAATTTTGTATCGAGGAAGACCCAGTTAAGGGAAAAACCCCGATGGGGATGATACCAACAAATATCTTACTACTATAGTGATAAGTGCCTGATTAAAGGCACAAGTACAAATATGGGAATGCACTTTCATTCAAGCTAACAACCTAGTGCTCACTGCTCATTTACACAAACCAAAATACATCAAGGCTTACAGCCAATTGCATAATCAAAATGGACTTACAGTCCTATATCGAACCCACTGGTAGCATCAATAATGCATGTATAGTTCCAATGAAGCACTACACTTAATCTCTACTTACTATAGTCACATCACTGTCTTCTTCAATCTATCATCACTGGTTCTATCACTTCACAATCAAAACTTGACCTTAAAAATAAGATCATAAGCTCAAAACTCAAACTTTATAGGCCCAAATAAGAGTAATGAAACGTGTAGATGTATTCACCAAAACAAGATCAAAATACAATGTCAAATATTAGTAACCAAATAAATTATCCTATGATGTTGTATCTATGATAAATAATCACCAAATCGCTAAACAAAATTGATTCACCAAGTGTACCAATTCAATTTCTCCAAACTATCTTGTTCTTCCCAAAAAATTTGTTAGCCTGATATTCCTCAATGAATATATCATGCATCTGATAACTTCATAATATGTGATGATCAGTTTAGACATAATATTATGTCTACATTCATGTCTTGCAATCACATCCTCTGACTTTCCAAAACCTATCCGAACCATACTGATCTATTTGACCAATTTCTACCCTTCTTTTGGTACTTAGACAAATACAAGCATCAAATTCTCTGGTAAACTATCTTGTCTACAACATGGTCAAGAGTAATGATAGTATTTTTCATCAATGCAAACATACCATGCACCATAGAGTGACTCTTTCCAACAATCTCCCCCTTTGGCATTGATGGAAACACTTAGTGAAAAATGGCTAAGTGTCCATCCCAAAATTTCCAAGTCCGAACTCCTCAAAAAAATTTTACTCAAAAACTGAAATCCCCCTAAGATTATGCATTTTCACATAGTCCTTCTCCCCCTTTGATATCAATGGAAAATGCATGGCCAAAAATAAAAATCTTTTTGCCAAAATCTTATACTTTTTGTATGAGTATATACCAGTTATAAGTGCTTACTTATAAAATTTTGAATACATCTGAGAAATTGTACTTCAAGGTTGTCAAATCTACACTCCATGATTTCCTCAGACTATCCAGAATCTAAATCTACCCACAAATAAAATAATTTGATTCCTCATTATGTATAATTTTTGGTGGGAAAGGTGTTTTGTTCTCCTTCTGCAGCTTCTAAGCTTCTCTGAAGATTGTCCAACTTAGGATTTATTAGATTCCTCAAGTCAAAGAATCTCCCAAGAATTCTCTTCCTCTCTACTTCTAAGACCCTGATCTTGTCATTTATTTTGACAAATTCCTTCCTGTGATCAGATGCAAAATCATTTGATGAATCAAAGGCTTTTTCCTTATCTGCCAGTAATTTCTAATTATCCTCCAATTTTATCAATGTTAGAGACATGACTGAAAGGATTTATACATAGTTACAAAATTGCACTTCCTTCCTTGATTTCTCTTTTAATCTCATTTATTCCAACATCTAAAAATTTCTTATCTTGATTGATCAATGAGAATAACTAATGAAATCTCCTATTTACAAAATCCTTCTGAACTTTGTCCTCTTCTGTCTTCTCCAAGGATTCAAAATATGCATCAATATTATTCAAACAATCTTTTAATTAATCATATGTAGCATTACCTTGACTGATCTGCACATGTGGTAAATTTTTTGAGAGTACATCAACTGCCCTAGGTAGCAATTTACTTTCCTTCTCCTTCTTTCTCAAAGATTTTTCAATTGCCTTAGCTTGGGCTAACATTTATATTCTTCTTAGGTTATCTTCTTTCATGCTCTCAAGATTACTAGGACCTTGTGAACCAAGTGATTCAATTGATTCATGTGAATCTCTTTCCATTAATATATCAGGTCTATGAGAAGATGGACCAATTTCTATATGCTTATGCTTTGATTCCTCTGATTTCTTTGTTATCTCAGCTTGTTTCTCTTTAGTCATATTAGACTTTTCATCTACTCTTACTATCTCAAGTATATTATGTACATTGTATTTTCTTACCTCTTCTCCTCTGGTAACCTCTGTATCCATAACATCAATATGAACGTCATCAATACATTTATCAATCTCCTTATCCAACTCAGTCTGAACCTCAGCATATTTATCTTTTGTGAATTATTTTTTTGACATGAATTCTCTTATTTCATCCTCAGTCATAATATTTGCAGGATCATTGTAGGGATATTTCTCTCCTTATTTTTTTTCATCATCATCAAGAGTAACTACCACACCACCAATATAAACATCATGTTCCTTGATTGTAGAAGTGAAGTTCTCATCAATGAAAATTTTATCCTCTTTCCTCTTAGTTATAGGATCTTTCCATTTAGGTACATCATGTATGACTTCCATTAGCATCTTGTTGATAATGTCATTAATTTCTTCTATCTTTCCATCCATTAACATGTTGACTCTTTTCTTTGTCAAAAGCCTCTTTTTTTCTTCTTTAAGTAAGTCTTTTCTTTCATTATTACTGATTATTGGACACATCTTAGATATTAATGTCTCCTTTATCCTTTTATCTTCCTCTAGAGATACTAATCATATCTCTACTAATTTTCCATATAAATGATCAGGTATTTGATCCTTTATTTCAACTAGTTCTCTACTAAATTTGTTCAAATAAGTAATTACACCTTGTTCTAATATTTTTCTCTCAAATTCATCAAATACTTGATAGTACTTATTTAATTTAATCAAAATACCATGCTTAATAACATTTTCAAGATCATATCGACAATGTTCTCACATTTTCTTATACTCATAGGAATCTCCTTTACAATTCTTTCTGTAGTAGTACCTTCAATCCTTACTCTCTTCTTTGACTGATCAGATTCAGTGGACGAATCATCATTGTCCTTCTTTCCTCTCTTCCTTTTAGGACCATTACAATTTTTCTTTGGTATCCTCAATATACGTTCAAACTTAGATTTCTCATATTCTATCCTTGAATCCTTCATTGTAGGTGTTGTCTTCTTCTCAGAACTCTTAGTTGCACTCCTAGTAGTCCTTTAACTAGATGGAATAGGAATAAATGGAGGAGGAGTAGCCTCCTTCTTAACATCAATCGGTGTAGCTTGTGCCTCTAGCTTCCTCCTAAATTACTCCATCTCCTCTTTAGTAATTCTAGCTCTTTCTGTTTAATCATCAACAATCTTCTTAATCTTTCAGTTCATTTCTTTCTCTGTTAACTATAATTGAACCTCTCAAGATTTTTCGGTGTAGGTACTGAGCCTTTTTATATTCAAATCAACATGTCTCTTGAGAATCTCTTCCACATACTTCACAACCAACTCCAATACAACTTCATAGCCCATCAGTTGAATCTACATCTATTTAGGTACAACTTACTCCATGTAGCATTGATCAATCTCAACCATGAAACATATGAAATCTGCATATTTCTCCTTTATTCTCTTCAAAATTCTCTCCTTTCAGCATTTTCTTTTGAAACATTTTGAAGTTTCTTGAGATTAAAGCATCAATATCATCTTTGTTCTGAATCTAGTACATATTATAAATCTATAATGTCATAAGAATGTCTTTCTGCCAAGCTACATTCATGATTCCCAGAAAGAAATTCATCAAGCATAATCAAGGAACCATAATTGAATATTTGTGACTTATTGTTTTTTATTTTCTCTAGATTCTCTAGTAGCTTCCTCCTCATGATTTCATAGATGTCAAACTATACATCCTCCATCAACAACCAATAAGCAATATGTATGATAGTTGTAGAAATGGAATTCATTCTTCTACTGTGATAAAATTTGTAGCCCAGTAACATAGAAGTGAACTTTACATCCATTTGTATGATGTCATTTACCTTCATATCTCTTTTGTCCCATCATGATTTTTTCAACTGTTCCACAACCTTCTTATTAGTGAACTTTAGCATTGGTACTTCTCTAGTAGCATTGAATATGATTACCTTATGAATCAATTATTTAGTAATATTCACTGGTTGATCACCCAGCCAAAAGAACTGATCATGAATCCTACTTTGAACTATTTTTATCCATTCCAAGACATTAAAAGTGACCACATCCTTGTAGTGTGCTAGATTAACCTTATTAACCTTTTGAAACTCATCCTTCAACACTGCATTTGAACACAAAGACCTATATTGATCAAATATTTCATAATCACCAAGTTCTTCTAACTTGCAATGTATATACACATGCACATCCTCAACATGTAACACTCCATCAGGAACATGAGAAAATGCACCTTCGGGATCAGCCTCCATCGATTTATAGGGATGCAATTTGAATTCATAATGCGGCTTATCATGAACATTAACAATATGCAGAGTATCCATGACTATACCGATGAAATTGACAAGATTTTGTTAAGATAAATACCTTTTACTTTGAGCTAGGGTTACACATAAATTTTGTGGATAGTTATAGACACTTCTCAATCTCTTTCAACTCAGGTTCACACTTGATCTGAAGATAGAAAAGTGTCAAATGAGGTCTCCAATTGCCTAAATTGATTGATTTCATATGATTTTCTCAATAAATGTCATTTGTACCCAAATTCTCTAAAAAGATGTTGTACCTAGTGAACTGTAAATCTTATTGCAATCCTTCAAATGATCATGAAATATTATATGTTTCCAAACACAACCTCCAAAATCTGATCTCTAACTACATCTTCAAATTATAGTCAAAACTGCATTGATTCTCAAGGTGCCATAAGAGATTATGATAAAACTCCCCCTTTAAGTCCTATGACCTAATTTTCTGATGAAGAGGGATCCGCACCATAAGTTGGTGATATCTTTCCAAAAGCATAAATCTATTCCTTTCTTACCCAAATCCTGTTCATTTCCTTTCTGACTTCATTTGAATCAATTGATTTTCCTTTGTTGTTATTTATTACACTATTCCTGTCTACCGAACCATTCATTCTCATTTCATCATTATTGTATCTGCAATTCTTAGCTATGTCCATAATAATTATTGCATTTGTAACAAATGACATTCTGATTAACATGCCTATGATTTGTTTGATTAGTCTTCAATCTACAATTTCTTGCACTATGACCAAAGTTGTTGCATTTTTAGCATATAGGGTTGCCTCCAATTGCATTAGGTATGGATCTAGATCTGTATTCTTTAAATCTATGTCCATAGTGCCAGAATGTCAAACAATATCTATAAAAAAGTGTAGTAGTTTAATTTCTCTTTCATTCATTTTCCTTATGTTTAAGCTCATTATATGTGTAAAATATGTCATTGAATCTCTGTAAAGGTGTCTCCTTAGGTTTCTCAATATGATCTACCTTTTATTTAGTAGTTTTAAAACATTCTCCTTGTTGATTCCCTAAGCCATACTTAACTACATGTGTTCTATGACTTACAATCGATTTATCAAGCCTCACAAAGTTAGATCTAATTTTTTCTTGAATTTATGTGGCATAAGCTAGATCTCTTCTCAATGTCTCATTAACCCTTTCCAGTTCTTTCTCATGATGTTTAGATTCTTCAAGAAAGACTTGAAACAGTCCAACTTCACTATTCATCTTGTAGCATTCTTTATTTTTAGCCATTATGATTCTTCAAGAGTCTTCCTAGCTTCAATTTCTTCAGTGAACTTGATCACCATAGATTTCAGTTCATTTTTTAAATTGTTTCTCTCATTTACAATCTCCTCATATTCTTTAGGTTGGTCATTGTTAGGTGTAGAGTTACTGTCTTTTTATTATAGGTGATCTACAATCCCTTCTCTCATATCTCTGGATTTCCTTAATTTCTCTTTCAAATTGTCAATGAATCCATTAGATTCTTTCAATTTTTCTTCTAGACCAAGAATACAAACATTGGATCTGTCAAGGTTCTCAAGTGAATTCAAAAGTTGAATCCGAGTACTACTATTTTTTCCCATCAGGATCTTCCTCAAGTTGTTAAACTTCTTCCAAGGAACTAAGCATTGATACAAATTGATAGGATTAAGGAGCACTGAGAGGGGTGGGGGGTGAATTGTTGTTGTAGTATTCTTCAACTTCTTAAACTGAGACCACAACTTAATACAGAAATTAAATGAAAGTAAACCAAACAAGATACACAACATAAACCTCATAACACCATAATTTTTTATCAAGGAAAACCTGGTTAAGGCAAAAAACCGGTGGGGATGATACCCACAAATATCTCACTATTGCAATAATAAGTGCCTGGTTAAAGTCATAAGTACAAAGAGGGGAATTCACTTGCATTAAGTCTTACAACTTAGAGCTCACTTTTCATTTACATAAACCAAAATATCAAGGATTACAACCAATTTCATAATCAAAATGGACTTATAGTCCTATACCAAACTGACTGGTAGAATCAATAATGCATATACAATTCCAATGAAGCACTGCACTTAATCTCTACTTACTATATTTGTATCACTGTCATCGATGCTTCTATCAATTCACAATCAAAACTCATTCTTGAATATAAGATCATAGCTCAAAACTCAAACTTTGTCAGTCCAAATAAGAGTAATCAAATTTGTAGAAGTCTTCACTCAAATAAGATCAAATCTTGCTAACCAAATATATTATCCTTTGATGTAGGCTCTATCATAAACAATCACCAAACTGCTAACCAAAATTGATTCACAAAGTGTACCAACTCAATTTCTCCAAACTGTCTTGTTCATCCCAAAAACTTTGTCAACCCAATATTTCTCAGTGAATATCTTGTGCATCTAATAACTTCAGAATCTATGATGATCAGTTTAGACATAATAGTATGTCTACATTCATGTCCTACAATCACATCCTCTAACTTTCCAAAACCTATCCTAACCATACTGATATGTCTAATAGGTCCCTACCCTGCTTCTGGTACTTAGACAAATATAATCATCAAATCCTCTAGTAAACTATCTTGTCTACACCATGGTCAATAGTAATGATAGTATTTTAAATCAATGATAACATACCATGCATCACAAAGTCACTCTTGACAACAAGTTCAAAGGGATAAAATCATTTTAAGGCATGACTTAAAGAGTGTTGTCTTCGACAGAATCATTATGTAAAAATGACCAACAAGAAGCCTCAACCAAAGTTATTATGAAAGGAAAGACTCATAATTATATATATACTAGCTAAGTGAACTATATATATATATATATA
>MU228250.1:2733058-2753562 GCA_018584345.1 Thuja plicata | reverse complement strand
TATATATATTTATATATATATTTATATTTATATATATATATATATTTGTGTGTGTGTGTGTATCTATATATATAATATTATCTTATGTCTCTTTGATGTTCTCATAAAATTATGGAGCATGTCCTCCATATGCTTCGGGATGGATAAGATTATTCTTTTTTTGCATTGTGTTTGTTTACGCAAAAGGATTGCTTTATCTCTTTGTCTCTTTATGCCATGATGCACTGCATCAATTTTTCATATCAAAAATAATGCTCTTATGACATAAATGCACTTATGAAAACCAATTTCACCTCTTACTAACACTTCTTCATCTAATTTCTTCTTTCTGCTAACACTTGTTCAGTCAGTCCTCACACTCGCCTTGCTCTAGTGCTCTGGTACACCAAAAAAAAGTGCATCCTACATTTATGAAGTAGAAAAAACCAAAAAAAAATGTGCCTTCTGCATTCATACAATTCTAAAGTTGACAAATAAATAAAAAGTGTTGTGTTCATTACATACATGTATATGCTTTAACATAAAAGAACTGCATTGTAAAATCTAAGCATCATATGGAAAGAAATCATGTACATAAGAATCTATCATTTATATAAGAAAAGGAATCATAAGTTAGCTCCATATCATATATATCTTAAAAAGTATCGGAGTAAAAAAAAATCAAGGTGTTTGTATACACTAAGGCTTGCAGGCTCATCGCAGTCTATCATATGTCTATCAAAAATATCCCTCTACCTAAGAGAGAGAGTATCATCTCATCATATTCTATCTCTATCCTCCTGGTGTTTTCTCATCTAGGAAGATGAGGCCCCTCCTATCTTTGAAACTGTCATCTCTGGCCTAGGTGGTCTCCTTGGTCCTAACACTCCCCCATTGCTCAATGTCCTCTAGGAGTGTGATTCATTAGAACAAAGCCTGAAACTAGGTGCCCATTGATCTCAGAGTACATCTATCTTGTACATGTCCTTAAAGTAATGTATATCTACCCAAGCATCCCTTAGCATCCCTACAAACCTTGTGCACACCTACATCTACAATGCTACTAATGAACTGTCATGACTCATCCTCTGCTCTCTGTACTCTGGAAAAATTTGTGCCTTGAGAGGTGGTTAATGTATCCCTCTCTACTCTCAAATTTTCCAACTATGCCATGAGTTTTTATTTCTCTATGGCTCAATTTGATCACTTTGTAGTCCAAGCTTCTCAATCTATATCTCTCTCTGCAGTCACCCTGTCTATCTAGCACATCAAATCTTCAATATATTGTCTTTGCTGTCTATTTTTATCATCACCTAAAGCCGCATCAAGAGCCTATATATCCTCATCATCTAGTGGATCCTCTCTGTCCTCCTCCACCTACATAGGTATATAATCTAAACTATTATTGGAATCATCCCCATCCTCACTGCTAGACTCTGTATTGCTACCATCCTCCTCACTATTATCATCCTCCTCCTCCTCAACACTTCTATCATCTCCCTCCAAATCCTCCTCATCTTTGTTTTCCTCTCCTTCTTCTCTTAGCACTCACAATCTCGATACTAGCACATCTAGTTATGTCAAAGGAATAAGCCTATGTTGCATAGACCATCTATCATACTCTATTGTGAATCCTACATCTGTGATATCCACATCTTCTCCCCACTATCTTGGTTTTAACTACTCAAACTCTGCATATGTTACCTGGAGTCTAAGAAGTGCACCCCATGTCCTGACTTCATCCCTCGAGCATGCAAATAGTGCCATGCCTTTCGGAACTCCCTGTCTCTCTCCAAATATCCTACTCACTCTCTCTAATAGATGAACCTCAATAACCATATGACCTATAATTGTGTGTCTGATCAAATTCCTCTCATGTCTACAGTATGGTAAGCGATCTCTCTCATCATCCCATTCAGGACAGTCTTTGTATGGTCGCCCACATAGAATGTCCCAATGTATCCATAGCATGTCTGAAATATAATGCATATCCCAATGCCCTATGCACTAGTGCTCCATCATAGCAATATATGTATGGAGTATCTAGAATCACCACTCAGTCTGTAATATGACAAGACAATTCTATGTGCTTATAAGCCCAAATCTACAATAATGTGATATCATTGCTAATAGATAACCCTCCTCTGTAATCTACCTAAGGTAGATGATACTACGTCATATCTAGCATACGTGGACCCTAAGAAAAAATTGTCCCATCCATGATCATCCTCTCAAGCACTCTTCCCCAACTAATAGGGAATCCAAGTCCTCACCTATTTGACACTAGTAGTCCCACAATCACACAGCATAACACTACCACTAATTTTTCATGTTGTTCAGATAATGTCTCCCACCAGATCTCGTCATCTCTAATATCAAGCTCCTCATCATCACAATCAAATAGTTGGTTCAGTGTTGATCTACCTGTTGCTAGATTTTACTCCTATATCTAACCATGAATCAATATATTGAGGATGCACCAGACATCCCCCAGCATCACTATATCCTCTCCCATCAATAGATAAAATGAACTAGTCTCTGAATGTCATCGTTCTACCAATGTTTTGATAAAACCCCTATTTTACTTAATCTTAGGCATATAGGTAATGTAAACCTAATCCAAATATGATATGTCTCTCATGAGTACTCAATTTGTGTCACAAATCTAAGCATGTTAGCTTTCTCTCCCATGTCTCCAACAGGGCCAGCTCCTCCTGTATTTACTATTTAACTTGTGTCAACTTTTTGTTACTTTCTATTATTGTTGATCAAGTTTGACAATGTTTTACCTCATCTAGGGATTTGACCAAGTTTTGACCATTTAGGAAGGTTTTGACATTGTTTTGACCTTTTTTTAGACTTCCTAACAAACTATGCAACTTGGGAGACCAAGTGCATCCAGGACCACACTTGGCATGCCAAGTGCGGCCAGGACTACACTTGGGTGCATTTTCTATGCACTTGGGGCATGTGGACCCAAAAACCACCACTTTCACTCCTATTTGACCTTGAACTGACCCCCTAGACACTTAGAAATGTGTGCAGAACATCAAAATGACTAAGAGGCCTAGATGTACTCACCTCTAGTCCTGCGTCTTCCAACCGTTGATAGCTACGCGCTCGTTCCCAATGATTGATTTCTACTAGCAATCGGTCCATCCTCCTAGCTCCAGAGCTCCAATTATTCCAAAAGTGAGAGTGAAAATAACCTCCAAACTTCTCTCCAAGCCTTTGTATAGTCCCTTTGTTTCCTATATGGATGTGCAACCCTTTCCTTTTGTACTGGTTGCAATGCTTTTTCCACTCTGAGCCTCGTAACTTTTGCATTTGACCTTTAATTTTTTATTCATTTGTTGTTGGGGATCTCTCTCATCGTTGTCGACAAATTGACCTATCTCTTGTGTTTTTCTGTCAATTTCTCGAGGGGGAACCCATGTATCCTATTGTCACTAGGGTATGTTTTAATTTGATTTTCTTCAATATTCTTTGATGCAACACATTGAATTGCATTGTATCAAAGAGGGGAAAAATGTAGACACTCAAAAATGGTTCAAATTTTCTAGTGTATGTGTTAACATTTTTGGAATTACAATTGAAACATTTTTTCATTCTAATTATTCCTCTCTGTTGTGCATATGGTCTTCACTATATGTCAATAGTGTGTCTTTTGTCATTGATGAACATTGAAAAAATTTTAATTGATTATTAACATTTCTTGCATTTTACATCACAACCTCAACCTTTTTGGCTGAATTGATCAAGTTTGAATTATCATCAGATCATATCAAAGTTGATCCTAAATTATATCAAATCTTCCTAAATCAATCTGAAATCATTCCTAATTGATCCTAAATCAATCTAAATCATTCCTAATTTATCCTAAATCAATCCAACTCAATCCTAATCAATCCTAATTCATACCAAATCTTCCTAAACCAATCCAAGTCAGTCAAAATCCCTTCCTAATCAATCCAAGATCATTTCAAACTCATCTAATCCTATTCAAATCATCTCAAGGAATTTTCAAAGATCATTGATGCCTAATCAAATCACTTTCAGATTTTTTCAAAACATTTTCAAATCAGTCCAATCCTATAAAATATTTATCATCTCATCATTATCCATCCAAGGCATTGTCAAATCTCATCGATGCCTCATCATCATCACTCCATCCAAGGCATTGTCAAATTTCATTGATGCCTCATCATCATCAGTCCATCCAAGGAATTTTCATAGTTCATCGATGCCTTGTCATCATCCTTCCATCTAAGACATTGTCAAAGTTTATTGATGCCTCCTCATAATCATCATTTGAGTGCACTGTTAAATTGCATTGATGCCTCATCATCAACATTTCATTTAATGGAATTGTCAAAGTTCATCAATGTTATTTCAAATCAACCTTATCAACCAATTTAAAACCAATCAATTCAAGTGCATTATCAAAGTTCATCGATGCCTCGTTATCATCAAACTAATCCAAGTCAATTCAATAGCATTGTCAAAGTTAATCGATTCTATTTTAGGTCATCATTATCAATCATTTTATCAATCAATCTAAGGCATTTTCAAAGTTCATCGATACCTTTTCATTCCTAAACCATTTTTAAACCAGGGGAATTGTTCATAATCCTCATCAAAATTATCAAAACCAAGTTAATTTTGCATCAATGCCATCAATTCAGTAAATGATTCACTAAATTTTCCCCTTGGGATAAATAACACATAGTTTATCACTATGTCCTAATCATTTAATCAAACTAATCCTCCCTTTCATATGTCTCCCAAATTAATTAATTTTGAATTAATTAATTGGTCACCTTTTTCAAATTATGGGATTTTGTAAATTCCTAAATTCCCAAATGCTAATTTGGAGGGAATAATTAATTTAAAATTCAACTCTTACACCTTCCCCTTAATTAGCTACATATTCCCCCCTAATTTAGCCTTCAATTTCCTATTAATTTGCCTTCATATTTTCCTTCCACATTACCAATAATTATGCATTGATTTATGCATACTAGTTTGTGCATCCAATTTTCCATAATGTGTCATAATATGACACTTTTCCAATTTCACTCCCCAATTATTATAATCTTCAATTTGCACATTCAAGTTGCCAAATTTGCATTTTGGCTCTCTCATCCTATAAATTGAGATCACTTTTATCAATCAAACAAACCACACTCCTAGTACTCTCATTATCATCATTTTTCTTTCAATATTTTGATCATTTGTTGTTAAAGTCAAGAGAAACATTAATCCATTTCAATGGAGAAGAAAGGAGAACATTGCACATACATTTGAAGGGGGTTTTATGTTTTATTTTCTTTGTTTTATGCCTTCATTTCAAATGGATATAATAGTAGGTTAGGAATTATTGCATGATGTTTTTAGGTTTTCTAGTTGCCTCTATTATGCTTTCTAACCCTTTTTCTAGTCTTACACTTATATGCACATGTATGAATTCATTCTTAGAGTAGCTTACTAATTTATTTTCTAGATTGAAATCAAGTAGATGATGCCTTGATATTTTTTATTTTGGTACTCCCCAGTGTGGAGCTAGCTTGCATTCCATGGCGTACGTTGGTGTCGGCAAGTCTTTCCAGTCGTTGGATTAAGGAACCCATTCATTGCATGTTTTGGCAACAAAGGTTACCTACTTTTTGATTGCACTTGATTCAAGTGTATTTCAACAAAAAAAAATGATTTTATAGGTTTCTCTTAGGTCCTTTTATTTTAGATCTCGTTAGGATCTTTCCAACATATTTTGAACAGATTCAAATGGATGTCAGACGCAAAATTTATGTCCTCAAGAAGGTCTAGCAGTACTTACCCTATCTTGAATCATGTGAACACCTATCTTGAGTTGTATGGTATCTCTTGAATCATATGAACATCTATCTTGAGTCGTATGGTGATCCTGGATCGTATTAATACCTATCTTCAATCGTATATGAGAGAGTCATACCTAGGATAGAGGGTATGTGTGTACATCTTTTGGTGATGCCAATTAATGTTCCAGATACCCTCTTTTGAGTAGAGACCATTTCACTCATAACAGACTAGTTATGTATTGGCTAATGAAGTTTTCCCTTTCATGATTTTTGTCATCTTCTTTCTTTGTTTTTCCTCAAGGTTGTAGTGGTCCCCTCAATGGGAAACAATTGGCAATGGTCTAATCAGGATCCGTGGAGTTTTTAGAAGTGATTTGAACTCTCACGAGGTGAGGTGAGCATGCTTATTTCCTTCACACTTAAGTATAGGTTTCTTGGGAACCTTTGGAAAAGTTTTTAAGTCTTTCGCTTTTGTACAATCATGTTGTGATTGTCATGTCATCTCTAGCATGTAGTATTGTTCTTACGTTTGTGGTTATGTGATGCACTTGATATGCTATGTATTCTCTTATATCAAAAAAATGTTTCGATGCATATTTAACCCTTGTTTCCAACGTTCCTACTGGGGCATTACATCTAGTATAAGAGCCCATGTTTATACAATGGGATCTCTATGTATAAGTTTCTTGCATGGTAGATAGTTTTGATGTGTGAGCGCATGTGTGGCATTGTGATCTTATAGTATATTTTTTCTTGGGTACCTAGGTATGGCATTCTAGACTGGTCTTGAGAAACCAACCTGAGAAACATTTGGAGAAGTGTTTTCATGGATCTTGCACTTTCCAAGGATGGAAGGTACCCATGTATGAGCATCTCTTCCAAGCACTTTAGACCGCTTTGTTGGTGTATTTCTCTTGGTTGTTGAGTGTTTGGTGACCCTTGTGTGGTATGTGTATATGGATGCCTTGGCAACTCTAGATTTTTTATTATTTTTTATAGCATCATATATGATGCACACATGTTGATTCTTGATTGGTTTAGGTGTTGAATTTCCCTTGAGTGGCTTGTTTCCTGTATGACCCTCTATGGGAAGTGTTACTGATTGGTGTCCATGC
This sequence comes from Thuja plicata, assembly GCA_018584345.1. Classification (NCBI taxonomy): domain Eukaryota; kingdom Viridiplantae; phylum Streptophyta; class Pinopsida; order Cupressales; family Cupressaceae; genus Thuja; species Thuja plicata. The sequence continues at coordinate 2,746,631 of MU228250.1, read as the reverse complement.
ATGGCCTTGAGTGCCTAATGATTTATTCTTGTGGAATGTGGTGCACTATATTTTGTGGGATTATTGCATTAATGAAAATTAAATGAATGATTCCTGTTGATTGTATGTAACTTCTTATTTCTTGCATTTGTTATGCATTCCACTTATAGAGCGATATTTAGGTACTGTGGTAAAGGTTGAAATTAGGCACTCATTGGTAATGAGGAATTTAATTAATTTTATAATAGATCATTTTTCTTAATGACTTATGTCCCCAAATTGCATGATTTCTTAACCTTTTTGGAAAAGTTACCTTTTTGGAAAAGTTATGTGATATTGTAAAACATCCTTTGGAATTGTTTGATCATTGGAATTTAGCATGTTTTTCTTGTGACCTTGCATCTACCTTGTGTTGAGTGAAATAAATCCATAGTTATTATAAGGGTTATCCATCACTTATGTGATGTTGAGATTGCTACCATACCCTTGTGAGATGGGTAGTGTTGTATTGTTATATCCATTTTTGCTGTAAACCTTCTTGTATGAGAATTTTGAGTACCCCTTTGAGAGGTTGAGTCTCATTTTCTAATCTCGTGTGTGTTTCACCTTGTGGTTGTAGCTACCCTCTTCATGTTGTGTTTCTAGTGAACTTGCATTCTACATTCACTATATGTTTTGAGGATGTTCTTAGACACTCATCAAATTAAGACCCTGCATAATGGAATAATCGCATTATATAGAAAAGAATAACAAAATTTCAGTTGTGAAAGAATATTTCTATTTTTGTTATAAGTATAGTGATGCATATGATTAAAAATTTAGATGGTCCATTGTTTGGTGTATGTAGGTATGTTCTCTAGTACCACTGAGACAATGTGCTCCTCGGTACCGTGTGGTGGTTACTCCCTCTTAGGTGACTGATTTTGGCCACAATGTTTTTTCAAATGTATCTCATGATCGATGATTTATTTTATCTTTTGATGGATATTTCCACATGTTGTGTGGGCCAGCATTGAATTTTGGTATTTCTTATGCTTGGACTAGTCACCCAAACTTCTCTATCTATCTAATTGTGACATTCATCATGTTGGATTTATTGTTGAATTGTGCATATTTTTTGGATTTACTATTGGATTGATAATTTCCCCATTTTAGTTTTTCCCTTTGTTTCGTGGTGACTATTATGAATGTTTTCTATTGCTTCTTTGTCTTGTGTTTTGTGACTCTATCACATTCATAGCAGACCTATGATAGTATGTGCAAGAGAGAAAATCATGGAGAACATACTATATTGTGCTTGTTGATTAAATGTAAATATGTTAATAAGAATGTCTTCTTTTTTAAATTAAGAGAAAATCTTGTTTTGTGTGTAAAAGAAGTGCAATTTGATAATGATGTATTTGCATGTTAACATTAATTGATTTAAATGATTTATTAGAATGTAAAACTCCTTAGTATGGATTTTCATAGCTATATTTTTAAATTGATGAGTAAATGTGTACCATGTTAGATAAGACTATAGCGGCATGAACTTTATGTAAATGGTTAAGAATGAATGGATGTATTTGGAAAAACTCATTTGGTGTATTAGTAAGAATCATGATATTTTGCTAATGTCAATGTTTATCTTGTACAGTAATGGTTGAGCTTGAATTCTTGTGTTGTTTCTAGTGTTCATGCTTTAGTGAGACTCTCATTTCTCTCATGATGTGACTTGGAGACCTTGAGGGTTTCCCTTCTTGGCATTGTTAGTTTGGATGGTAAGGTGTGACTTAGTCCACCTATTATTTTTGATCTATGTTGTGGATCTTGATGACCATGTTTGGTTGTTGCACTTGTTTCTTTTAGAGTGATTTTGTAGGTCCTTGATGCACCATTGTTTGGTTTTTATTTTCAGTGAGTGTTCATTGGGGCTGCTTCAGTTGTGGGTTTCCCAACTCTTATTAGACTGACCAAGTGTGAGGATAGAGATAATATCCTTTTCTAGTCTTGGTAGTCTTGTTAGCTATATCTATTTATGATTCTATATATGTGATTTTAATTCTAGTTAATTTTTTTCTTCTTGGTGAGACTCCATGCTAGAGATTGGGATTACCAAAGGATTGCTTGTAGAATGGTATTCCTAGTTCTTGGCTAGAAGGACACGGTATCAGTTGGCGTATCTTACTATCCTGATCTTGGTTACAAATTTGAGTGTAAGATGATAGTCAAAATTTAGAATCATTACCACTTTATTGAAGGTGAGACTATGGTCTAGTCTGGTTGTGAGACCCTAGTGCCCAGTGATAGATGAGCTATCAATATCATGGGAACTATGTTGCTCCTATGCTTGGTGTTTAGTTGGGCTTGAGCATTCCCTTCAAGTGGAAGGTGTACACTATTAAGCCTCTATTATATGAGTGCTCTTGGTTGTGAGATACAACCTTGTACCTTTATCACTCTTGATACCTATGAGGTGGATGTAGTATTCCTTACTGAAGTACAATTTTGGGTAGATAATCCTTTCTTTTTTCCTAATTCTTGGTTGAGATAGTAAGACTCTCATTGGGTTTAAGAATGCTCCACATGAGCACGGTGGTGATTTTCAGAATTTTGGGATGATCTTTCCCCATGTTCCTAATTTATTGACTTGGAATTTCTTGGTGCTTTGATCTTGGAGAGACCTTGGAGGGCATAGTTTTATAGTTACATGCCTTATGATGACTTGAAGTGGCATGTGTTATGCCTCTTTTATTGGACATTGTGGCTAGATGTGTCTTTCCTAGCATGTATTGTGTTCCTTATTGAAGAAATTTGTAAGTATTATTGATGCTCCTTTAGTATGTCTTGATCCTTTCAATGGTTGAAAGGTTGGCTGCTAAGGAATTGGTGTGACTTGGCCAAACTTGCAAAGGATTTGTATGGTTATTCTTTATTTTGGATTGGTTTTATATCTCACACTTGGTGTGCTTGTTGTGGACATGCAAGCTTCTAGGAGTAAGCCTAGTCTTTAGGGGGATGATGTAGTGCATCTCTCATTTTATTTCTACATGCAATTCTTATGCATGTGGAATTGACTTTTCATGCTTATATTGTATGATCATGTTGGACCCATGTGAGGCTTGTATCTCTGGGGTGATCTAAGTATGTCATTGCATCGACAAGTTGTTTATGCTTTATACATGGTTGTGTGAACCATTGTGTTGTTGTAGGTTGTATGCCTGATTTGAGATACCTTGCTTTGGATTTGAGATGCTTATTGTTTCTCCTATGTAATAGGTTGAGATGATCTTTTGATGCAGTGATTATTTCCATGTTATTGTTTTATTTTGGCATTGTGTAATGCACCCAGTATGGTTGATTCTTATGTTCATTCTAAGTTTCTATTGTGCTTATTATTGGCATTTACCTTGTTTCGCTTTTGATGTGATTAGATGGTGTCACTGAAGTTTGTGCTAGTGGTTGTAGGATTATGGTTGTCTCATGATGTTATTCTATAAGTACCCATGTGATGTGATAAATTTGATTAGTACACCTTATTTCAGTTACTACAGCATTGTTGATTTATCTATTAGATTATGTTGTTATTGGTATTTTGATTATATTTGCATGATGTTTCTATGGTGTAATATGTTATGATGATTATCATGGATTCCTATTACACATTGTGCCTATTATACTGTTGGATATATCAGTTGGGTACTTTCACTATTTTATGCTCATATTGTCATAAAATGATTTATTTTAATGCTTCAAATTTAAATGCAATATTAAATTAAATGATATAATGTTTACTATGCCACCACACAATTGTTATGCATATTTCCCTTTGTGTTCATATGAAGTGAGATGAAGTCGTAGATACCCCCCTTGTGAGGTCCACATGATGGTTTTTTTCTCCTTTGTTGTTTGATCATTTTATGCTTGTGCTTCAGCTATTTATATTGTGAGGAGCTACACTTGATGTCTGTGTGTTTCAGTGAACAAGTACCAAACACATTCATCCCAAGCTGCAGGATTTGAGTCAGTGCCTATGTCCCTGGAAGTGGCACCAGGAGATATTATATTTGGCCTTGCACATTGAGCCCATGTCCTTCCTTTATGAATGATGTACCCGTGATTATTATAATATTCCCTCCAGTATGTTTTGGTAAATCTGGATGCATATTGCATTTGTGATTGACCAGTGATTGTCTCTGCATTAGAGTTCCTGCGATTATCGTGGAAGGATTTTTATTTAAATGTTGATTTAATGTGCTTGGAAAAATTTTATATTTATTTTAATTACTGGCTAATTTGTCGTAGTTGGATTTCAATTAAATTGGAATACATTTTATTTAGTTTGGGAAAATGTCAAATAGTTTATTTCATTATTTAAATAATCTATTTGAAAGTCATTTTGGAGAAAGTGATTTTATATTGTGGGAAAATTTAATTTTCCACACTTCATGCTTCTGAAAAGGGGAATTTTCTCCAAAAACCTCTTATGGATAAATTTGAATTTTATTCATTGGGAGTGATTGGGTCCTTCAATTTTAGTTGATAGCATCTCGTTGGATTCATGTCACGAATCTCAAGCTTCCTATGGAGTCATTTGTGTTAGACTAAAAATGTACTTTCACTTATTAATTAAATCATTATTGATTTGATTATTAAGTCACCTTTCACTTATTAATTAAATCATTATTGATTTAATTATTAAGTCACTTTTTATCTCTATTTCACTTAAGCTAAACTTTAGGCATGCAATAATTAATTCTTTTATTAATTATTCATGCAACCTAGGTTTCTCCACCCTTCTTAGGGTTTTGATCTCCTTTATTAGGATTGATCACTTTGTAATTATTGATCTCTCTCGGTAATTCCCTCAATTTGTTCTCTGCATGATATTTCATATTTCTTGGACATTCTCAGTTGTGTCTCCATTCTTTGCCTTCGTGACAGGTATTTTTTTGTAGGTGATCTTGGCTTATGAATTATTTGAATTCTAACATGGTATTAGAGCCTTGCTGGAGTAGCGCATTCTTAGGTTTTTTAAAGAATTTCTTGAGCCCCGAGGTTTTCAATTTTTTAGATCTATTTATGTGGATCTGGAGGGGATTTTTTATATGGAGCACTTTAGGCACAAATTGACCTCACAGAGGTGCTCAAAATGCCCAAAAACCCCTATTTCCATATAAGGCACGTCCAATTTGGACAAAGTTGCCATCTGAGGCACACAAAAAAATTGCAAGTGCCCATTTTTTGGCATAGAAATTGAGGTAGTGGACAAAAAAAGTGTGCGATTTTTGAACCGGCGGACCAAAAAAAAAATTCAAATAATTTTTTTGGTACCTCCACTAGTTTTGACCTCGTGTCAGTTTTTTGTTCATAACTTGAGCAAACAGAGGTTCTTTTTTCCCAACAAGATATCGTCAGAAAGATGGTTCTGATCCCAACTTGATTTTCTAGGTTTGGTTTTCTTATTTTTCCGTCTTGCAGGGTTTTTTTCTAGTCAAAGTCAAGGTTCCATTTTGCACTCTGGTCGCCATATCTTGCTCCTCTGGACTCCATTTTTAAACTTCTACATGGCGTCAGAAACCTAGTTCCATTCTCCTTCTTGTATGGGTCTCATTACCAAAATCTACTCTAGGTATATTTCATTTTTTGTATTTTTGCATTCTAGTGGATATCTTGGATGTTTCAGGTCCTGGGATCATTTTCTGTGCATGGGATGACTCCATGTTAGCTCTTACATGTATTTCTATAACTTTCAGTCATTCTTGGATATTGTATACATATTTTTCTGTAGTATTTCTTTTTTTTTGCAAATGCACTGAGATAAAGTGCCATCTTGCATGCTTGGGATCCCGCACATTTTGTGCTTGACTGCACTCGCACTATATTATAAAGTTTCATGGCAGGTTTTTTGAACCTTTTTCAAGTGAGTGTTCATTCCATGACATTAGCCTCATGTGTGTCAATGACTGATCATCCTCGACATCATACTTTATTTTTTCTTATACGTTCTTCATCATGCAGTTATTCTTGGCAGTGTATATGTTATACCTCTCCCTGATCATCATTATGGGGGGGTATTTTATGTTGGTTCTATATGCTTCCTTGCTTTGATGGAGTGAGCTATGTTTTTTATTTTTTTTCCTATATACTAGGAAAATGTGGTGGCTAGTACCTATGCATTTTGGTGAGATAGATCATTTACCATATGGACTCTCTTCTTTCATTCCTATTTTAGAGGCTTCAGACTTGGTCTTTTTATCCATCTCTATCTTCGAGTTTTGATGTTTGCCTTGTTTTCCATCCTGACTCGAGTAGTGTCATTTGAGGGCACTCGTATAGATTACAACAGTTCTTTGACAATGTTTGCAGCTTCATGCTTCAGAGGTGTTCTACATGTCCTTCTTTTGATCATCTCTTCAGACTTTGGTTTTTTTTCCATTTGTCTCTTCGAGTTTTGATGTTTTCCTTATTTTTCATCCTGATTCAAGCAGTGTCATTTTAGGGCACTCATGCAGATTACATTCTTCTCTACCTGATCTTTTTCCTATTTTCTAGGACTTTCCCTAGTTTGGAGGCTTCTTTAGTCCTTCATTAGGCCTCATCTCTTTTCAGAGAGGGGTTTTTCCCACTAGGTTTTATCTTTTTTTCCTCTTTATAGATATTTTTTTGTACTTGGGTACCTGATGAGGCCTTGTTATCGGGACCCATTTCCTTCTTTCAGTAGTTGTTTCTAGGTTTATACCTTCTCCCTAAGTTTATCTTAAGGGGGGTGTTAGAGTAAAAAAGTATTTTCACTTATTAATTAAATCATTATTGATTTAATTATTAAGTCACCTTTCACTTATTAACTAAATCATTATTGATTTAATTCTTAAGTCACTTTTTATCACTATTTCACTTAAGCTAAACTTTAGGCATGCAATAATTAATTCTTTTATTAATTATTCATACAACCTAGGTTTCTCCACCCTTCTTAAGGTTTTGATCTCCTTTATTAGGATTGATCACATTGTAATTATTGATCTCTCTCGAGAATTCCCTCAATTCCTTCTTTGAATGATATTTCATATTTCTTGGACATTCTAAGTTGTGTCTCCATTATTTTCTTTGTGACAGGTTATTTTTTTTGCAGGTGATCTTGGCTTATGAATTTGATGAATTCTAACAATTTGTGCTTTCATGGAGTCTCTGTTATTTTCTTCCCTTTCTTGGTTTTTACCAATCATGTGAGGTGGGGCATCTCACCATTTTTAAATTAATTCATCTTTCCATATAAAATAAATTTCAATAGGACTGTGGGCTAAGTATTAGCTTTCCCGCACATTTATGTTTGATTTCTCCACCTAGTTGGACGAGTGTGAAAATTTTATTGCTTTCTCATGTCATATTTGAGGGTTTTGGTAATTTTATGTTTTTATATTTCTGTGAAGTTCCCAAAATGGTATTTTATTATAGATTTATGATTTTTGGATGATTTAGACCAATGGGTTTTAATTTCTTAGCTTTATTTGAAGTCTTATTTTTGAGCATTTTTTAGCTTGCCTTGTTTTGTGTGCCACCTAGAGCTTGTAGGTTGCCATGTTTGGCATGACTGGCCTATTGGAGGTTGTAGTACTCTATATTTTTAGTATTTTTGTGGAATTAGAATGTATTGATGCCATTCTAGTTATTTACTACCGCAATCTGAAATATACCATTTCATTCAAAACCATGATTTTTGTATCTTGTCAGATTTTGCCAAAATTTTGATATTTTGTTTCTTTTTGACATTTTTATCCTTCCTCATGTTCTAATGATATGATTTATGGATTTCATAAGAATTCATTCTCTTGGAAGATTGGTCAATCAAGCAACTCAATATTTGGCTTGGTTTTGCCTTTACTCGATTTCTTGCCTTGAGTGTTTTGGAGTTGAGTTACCCTCCCATTATTGCCTTGATTGTTTTTGTGTTGCCTATTTTATTGGCACCTTTCATGCTTGATTGGATCTCACATGTGACATGTGGATGTTTTTTTTTATACCCCATCTAGGCATGTGGTTAAGCTATGCTCCTATGTTGAGGTTTGAGTGACCCATAGTCTTGGATTAAGGCCAATTGAGTTTATCTTGTTTCTTTTGGATTTTGACTTGAGAATATTTTATTGCTTCCTTTCTTGTGGATGTATTATTTATTTTTTTCATTGGTGTAGACCATGACAATGATATTTTTTTGTTTGTCCTCATGTAGATGATTGGATGAATTCTTTATTACCTTCCTTGGATAGCCAAGTTGATGAAGAGATTGATATATCCTTATGTAGATCAAGTTGACATTATTTTGTTGGTCTCTATCTTGGGATGTTGAGCCTCTGACTAGGTACGTTGAGTATTCATAGGGAGTAGCTCCTTATGCTGACCCTGGTCCAGAAGTGGGTGCAATGGAGGCATTTAATATTTCTCTTAAAAAGTGAAAACATGATTAAATAATTGCGTTAAAATATAAACAAGATTAATTAGTATTCCCCATATGTTAGTATTGACCCTTGTGTGGGAATTGTAAACCATTGAATCCCCAGATATCATGATTGACCTGTGTAGGTGGTAGATGGTACTTGAGCCCTTAATGTCAGTATTGACCCTTGTGAGGGCAGCCCTGGATGTCAAGATTGGCCCTTGTGTGGGAAAGATACTCCCTATGGTTAGTACTCTTGTGTCTAGGGCCATTAGTGTTGAGTATCTTCTTTATGAGTCGGTATTTGTGTTCCTGAGATTGAGATTGGATTTTGGTTTACATGTCGAGTGATCTCCATGATTTATTGTATCATGCATTATGTAATTCCATCTAATTAGTATGCTTTTGTTATGATAATATGCATTTATTTGGCATGTGTATTGGTTACTCCTTGCTTGCATGTTTGCATTGTGTTTGTGGTCAAGTTACTATCTCTGCGAACATGGTGGGGTGGGCCTTAGGGTTCCACATGGTAGGGATGTGTTGCACTATTATACCATTGTTGGATACTGGTGTACATGTGGTGGGCTTCCTCAAGACTCAGAGAGTGATTGAGATTTGAGAGCTCCATGTTTTACTTCACTTGGTTCACATGGTACGTATTTATATGCTCTTGGTTTTTGTTCATAGAGTAGTTTCTTGACACTTGTACTTGATCTTATTTGCACCTATACGTATTGATTCTTAGAGTAGCTTAATAATTTATTTTTTAGAATACAATCAAGTGGATGATGCCTTGATATGTTTTATTTTGGTACTCTCTGATGTGGAGCTACCTTGCATTTCTTGTTATACATTGGTATTGGCAAGCCTATCCAATTGTTGGTCTGAGGAACCCAATCATTTCATTTTTTGGAAATAACACTCACCTACTTTCGGACTACACTTGATTCAAGTTAATAGCAACAAAAAAATGAGGATTTCATAGGTTGCTTTTAGGTTCATTTTATCGTAGATATTTTCAAGAGCTTTCCATCACATTTTGAATGAAGTCAGATGGACACCAAACACAAAAACAATTGGCCTCTAGAAGATCTAGAAATACTTACCCTATCTTGAATTGTATGAACACCTGTCTTGATTCATATGGTGATTCTTGAATCGTATGAACACCTATCTTGAGTCATATGGTGATTTTGGATCATATCAATACTTGTCTTGGATCGTATATGGGAAGAATCATACCTGGGATAGAGGTTACTTGTGTACATCTTCTGGTGAATATAATTAATGTTCTATAAAACCTCTTTCAAGTAGAGACCATTTCACTCATAACATACCAGTTATGTATTCGCTGGTGAATTTTTCCCTTTCATGCTTGTTGTCAATTTCTTGCATTATTTTGCATCGAGGGTGTAGTGGTCCCCTCGATGGGTAACCATTGACAATGGTCTAGTCAAAATCTATGGATTTCATAGAAGTGATATGAACTCTTACGACATGAGGTTAATGTGCCTATTTTGTTCACACTTGAGTATAGGTTGCTTGGGAACCTTTTGAAGAGTTGTTAAGTGTTCTGCATGCATACGATCATGTTGTGATTGTCATGTCATCTCTAGCATATAATATCCTTGCTATTTTTTTTATTATCTGATGCACTTTATATGCTAGTTATTCTCTTATATCAAAAAAAAATTATTCAGTGCATATTTAACCCTTGTTTCCAAGGGTTCCCTAGCGGGGCATTACAAGGAGACTTGAGGAGAGATGTGCATATATTTTTATTCATCTTGATACTAACCAATTGATTTATGTCAATGCACTTTCTATCATGTTCATTTAAATTCATGTGATAAAGAAATCATATTGGAAAGGGAAGAAAAAAAATTTAACAGGATCATATTCTTAAGCAAGAGGATTGAAAGACCAAAAGTGAAGATGAATAGAAGATATATAACTACTCCTTTCCAAGGGACTTGGAATTCTTTTTGAGGTGGTTGTATGGTGTAGGAGCACCTATTAATTTGATGTGCCATTAATATTTTTATATTTAGTTTTAGTTTTTAATTTTTTTTTAAGGTTTTATAAGGTCCTAAGGACCATTTGAAATCAATTCAAAGTACTTTGTAAGGTTATTGAAGCCAATAAGTTCATAGTGGCCTATAAGGTCTTGATAAATTAAAACATGTTCAAACCACTCAAACATATTCAAATATGGTGGAATAGATGTAATTTGAGTATTGAAGTCATTTTTAGCATCTTTGAAAGGTTTTGGGTAGGTTTTCGGTCATTTGAATAAGAATTGTAAAAGTTGTCATGGCAACTTTTGCAACTTGATGACAAATTTTTAAATTTTTGTTAAAAGTTGTTTATGGGTAGTTTTAGGTTGTTTGGGTAGTTTAATATGATGAAAATTTTATAAATTTTATTTCCAAACTCTAATTTTGAGGTTGGAGAAGATTGGAAGAGGTTGGGAATGGAAGAAAACTTGTTTTGAAGTCATTATGTATTAGCTTTATAAATTATTTTTCCTAAAAATATGTCTAATGTTTTGTTTGGTACAGCTTAGTATGGAATGATACCGATATAAAACTTATATGGTTGGAAATATTAGTGAGTTTCCTTTAATTTTATTTTTGTTTAGTTCAATTTAATTAATATTTGTAGAAGTGATTATTTTTGTAAGTGTGGGTCTGAATCTGCCCAAGGTTAGCAGTTTTGGGGAAAATATGATAACTTTTGTTTCCACTGTTATATCTTGATAAAACTTGGATGAAATTTTTTATTTATATTTTCTTCAATATCACCAAATAAATTTGCTTCATTATTTTATTTGTGAAATTTATTGGTGTATGTTTGCAGGTGGCAGATTTTGTCCTAGTATGTTGAAATGGTTAAAGGGTTACAAAATATGAGGATTACCTTGACTGATTATAATAAGTAGTGAGTTTTAACCTACCTCTCAAAAGGACTCATAAAATGAGAGTTTTTGTGTATTTGTGTTGTGTTTGTGTAGGTTGGTTGTCAAAAGACTAGGTAGAGGAAAAGAGGAGAGACCTAGATGAGGCAAGATGAAGAAATAAGAGAGAAACTTGGTAAATTTATTTAGGGATTATTTGTAGGGTAAGGGTTCACAAAATAAGAATAAAATAAGAAGAGGAAATAGGGAAAAGAGAGAGAAAGAGAAATTTAGTTTGATAAAAAAAAAAGTTACAAAGTTTGAAACAAGAATTGAAATAGTTGAAGGAACTAGTTTCTCTAGACAGACAAAAATGGCACTTACCAGTCAAGGAAGAGATCAAGTGGCCCATCGGGAGGATCATCCAAAAGAGGAAGATTCAAACAAAAGCAATAATAAAGGAGGACTGGGTAAATACACCTATAACTTATTTGACATCATCAAGTAAAGTTGTTGATAAATTTTCTTTTAATTTTCAATTGATTGAATCTAACGAGCAAGTTGAACCAATTGAAAGCTCCATGATGATTGACATTGTTGGCAAAGTTGATATTGATAGTGTTGAAGTAGTTGAAGAAATAAAGGTTACTGATGAATCAATAACAAAGGGAAAAAGTGATCAGATGGATGATAATGATGATAACAAGCAATGGTGGGAGTTAACAAGGAGACTTGAGGAGAGATGTGCAATCTCTTTTATTCATCTTGATACTAACCAATTGTTTTTTGTCAATGTAATTACCATCATGTTCATTTCAATTCAGGTGATAAATAAATTAAATTTGAAAGGGAAGAATTTTTTTCTTAATAGGATCGTATTCTTAAGCAAGAGGATTAAAAAACCACAAGTGAAGATGAAGAGAATATCTATGACTACTCCTTTCCAAGGGACATGGAATTCTTTTCAGGGGGGTTGTATTATGTAGGAGCACGTATTCATTGGATGTGTCATGAATATTTTATTATTTTTTCTCTCTTTTAAATGTTATGAAAATATTCTATAAGGTCCTAAGGACCATTTGAAATCAATTCAAAGAACTTTGTAAGGCTATTGAATCTATTAAGTTCATAGTGACCTATAAGGTCCTAATAAAGTCAAACATGGTAAAACTATAGAAATGTATCTAAATAGAGTGGAATTGATGTAATTTTATTCTTGAAGTTATTTTTATGATGTTTGAAAGGTTTTGGGAAGGTTGTGGGTCATTTGAATAAGAATTGTAAAAGTTGTCATGACAACTTTTGCAACTTGATGAACACTTTTTAAAAGTTTGCTAAAAGTTGTTTATGGGTGGTTGTAGGTTGTTTTGGTAGTTGAATATGATTAAAATTGTATAAAAACATTTACAAACTCAAATTTTGAGGTTGGAGAAGGTTGGAAAAGGTTGGGGATGGAAAAAAACTTGTTTTGAAGCCATTATGTAATAGTTTTCTGAATTATTTTTCCTGAAGAAATGTCTGATGTTTTGTTTGGTACGGCCTAGTGTAGAATGATACATATATAAAAATTATATGGTTGGAAATATTAATGAGTTTCCTTTCATTTTTTTTGGTCTGGTTCAATTTTATTAAGATTTGTAGAAGTTATGATCCTTTTTGAAGTGCATATTTGAAACTTCCCTAGGGTTAGCAGTTTTTGGGAAAATATCATTACTTTTTTTCCACTGTTAGATCTTCATAAAAATGGAGGAAATATTTTTATTTATATTTTCTTCAATCTCACTGAAGTGATTGGCTTCATTATTTCATTTTTGAAATTTATTGATGTTTGTTTGCAAGTGGAAGATTTTTCCTAGTATGTTGATATGGTTAAAGAGTTACAAAATGTGACCATTACCTTGAGTGATTATAAGAAGTTGTGAATTTGAACCCTACCTCTATATCAACCGCCAATTAGGCAATGCATTTTTTATTAATAGCACAATTAATATGAGTTAACCACCAGTCAGCCATTGCATTTTCAATTAACCTTGCGGTTAATTTAACACGGGAGTGGAATAAAATGTAAAAGGAAAACCCTAATCAAAATAGGAAAGCCTCAATTGAAACCGTTATGAACTCTTTCTATGTGGTTTTCAAACTATGGGTTGAGGAGAAATATAAGAGGAGGGAAAAGAAGGATTTGAGGGAAGAAAATGACATGGTACATCAAGAAAATGAACCCTGACCATACATATATACATATGTGTGTGTGTGTGTGCGTGTGCGCGCGCGCGCACATGTGT